>AYEL01013153.1:0-89754 GCA_000484575.1 Olivierus martensii | reverse complement strand
TAGGAATATTTATGACATCATGAATTATCTGGCGATGACATCATGATAAGGTGAGTGTGACCTCACTACAAAACATAAGTCAAAGGATTTAAACACTTATTTTCATCACGATTCAAAAATGCTCCACCTCTGAAGTGAAGCATTAAAGCGAGAAAGTCGTACGATACGGGAACGCACGAGCGGGGTTTCACTGTATTTATCATTTTGATGTTTTAAAATAATATTTAAATTGAAAATAATTTTAAAATAATGCTGTGTTTTAAGGTATTTTTTTACAATTATATTTAAATAATTAAGTTGTTTTATTGATATAATATTATAGAAATTTGTGAATAGGAATATTTATGACATCATGAATTATCTGGCGATGACATCATGATAGTGTGAGTGTGACATCACTACAAAACATAAGTCAAAGGATTTAAACACGTATTTTCATCACGATTCAAAAATGCTCCACCCCTGAAGTGAAGCATTTTTGAGTCGTGATGAAAATGTGATACCAATGATACCAAATGTAATACAAATGAGTACTGCGGTCCATCCCTGAAGTGGAGCATTTTTGATTCATGATGAAAATGTGATACCAATGATACCAAATGTAATACAAATGAGTACTGCGGTCCATCCCTGAAGTGGAGCATTTTTGAGTCGTGATGAAAATGTGATTCCAACGATACCAATGAGTACTGCGGTCCACCCCTGAAGTGGAGCATTTTTGATTCGTGATGAAAATGTGATACCAATGAGTATGCAATCACTAAAATAAAAGTAAAAGGATTTAAATACACGTTTTCATCACGACTCAAAAATGCTCCACACCTGAAGTGATTGGCCTTGGATATTCTATATATATTGATAGATATAGAATATCCAAGGCCAATCATAGATTCTCGAGAAGTCGCTAAGCATCCCTGAAGTGGAGCATTTTTGATTCGTGATGAAAATGTGATACCAATGATACCAAATATGATACCAATGAGTATGCAATCACTAAAATAAAAGTGAAAGGATTTAAGTACACGTTTTCATCACGACTCAAAAATGCTCCACCCCTGAAGTGATTGGCCTTGGATATTCTATATATATTGATATATATAGAATATCCAAGTCCAATCATAGATTCTCGAGAAGTCGCTATGCAAAATTTGATTTAGTGGGTCAAACGTTGTGGGTATGCATGCAGAACAGACGACAAAACATTGCATTTTATATATACTGTACATAAATTAACGAAATAAATAAATATAATACATTATCATACTTGAATAGAAATTTTCATCTCATGCAATGATAAGAAGTTTAGTATCTTTTGATTAAACAAGTTTCATGCTTTTGTATAGAATTCATTTCCATCTTTGATCGAAAGGAAATTCTTGTAAACTGTTTACTTCCATTGTAACAGTTCTACTGTTGATCCTTTTATTTTTTTTATTATCTTTGTGAATTGCTTACAGTTTATATTTGTTGCAGTTAGGTCAATAATATTTATTTATTCAGTGTTTATTACACTTAATCTTATTTTGAATAATTTGATAATTAAATAAACAGCAGAGTAATTAATTAAAAGTATTTTACTAATCTTTTTATTTATAACTAAAATAATTTATTAAGAAAAATCTTACATTAGATATATAGCAGTTATTTTAATTATATATACAAAAACAAAAAATAATTTAATAGCGTACTTGCAAAATAAACATAGAAAATAGTTGTTTTTATGACAATTTAGAAAACACTATTTGGTTGTCGCCAAATAGTGTTTTCTAAATTGTAGAAAATAACCTATTTTTCAGTGGTGGCATAATTTTTGCATACTAAATATTTTTTGTAGTACATAACATTTTTTCCTTGTGCTCATCCGTATGCGGTAAGAAGCGATTAAAGATTTGTTTGTAGAATAAAGGATGAAGTGAGAAGAATATAGGAAAGTATGAGGATTTTACCAGAAAAAGTATGGTACTAGTGGAAAAAGAGTTTCACTAATGGTCTTTACTTCTGGTAAGATCCTTTCCCTGTTTCCTCATGCTTTTCTATATTCTTCTCATTCATCCACATTTTATAAAGGGATCTACCGGTACTAGTGGAAAAAGAGTTTCACTAATGGTCTTTACTTCTGGTAAGATCCTTTCCCTATTTCCTCATGCTTTTCTATATTTTTCTCATTCATCCACATTTTATAAAGGGATCTATCTTTGCATACGTCGTCTATCTCTTCAATAAAAGTATATAATGTTTACTTTTTTAAATATAAACAATTTTTTCAGGAAAATGTAAAGATAATATGCGTCTAATCATCATTTCACATTATTTAGTTTGAGCCCGATTGTATAGAAATTTTTCTTGAATTTTTAAACAAAATATGAAATATCTTGTTAAAATTAGTTTAACGATGTCTTGTAGAAATGTTTACTGAGAAGAAGAAAGTTCAGAAAAACGACTTTTATGGTTAAATTTTACTATTTTTAAACTCTTCTAGTACTTTAATTAATTAGATTTTACGGTTTAAGTTTGCATTCCCTGATAAAGTGGATGTTTGTCTTCAATATAAATGTCAAATTAATAATATTTAATCTAAAACGAAAGTTACAGTAGACTGAATCTCAACCGTAATGATTCCTGTTCTAAGAGATACAGTACAGTATGTGGCACAAATTGCATCTTTTACATGAATAACTTAGTTATTCATGAAAAATATTTTATACGTTTTATTATTATTATAATTCATTACTAGTTAATATCGTTTTTTTAAACATGTTATATTGATATACTTTCGATAGCAAATCTATCTATTTCTATTACTGTATTTAATTTTTCGTCGTTAATTGTCATTTTAATTATATAAATCATTTCGTAGTTTCCGTATATGTATGATTATTTAATTTATGTTCTACTCTTTGTCATTTCTAGTATGTTTAAACATTTAATCAACTCGTGTTAGATTTAAATCTATTTTACAGAAATCACAATTATTTTTTAACATTCTAACGCCAGTTAAAATAAATTTTAGAGAATTTTGAAGACAGTAATTATTCATCCCTTGTAATTCCATATACACTCGATTTACACGGTAGATACGTTCCTGGGAAAAATCGTGCAAACTAAATCGATTTACACGGTAGATACGTTCCTGGAAAAATCGTGCAAACCAGAATCGTGTAAAACGAGACGCAGAATTCATTCAAAATAGAAGGATATGTTCAGTTAAACTGTAAACCGTGTAAATCGAGGGCTAGGTGTACTAACTTTACAAATATATCATCAAAATATACATATATAGTGGACAGCCGTACAATGCGAGGAATACGTTCCTCATTACAGAAAATCGCGTTATACGAGACGTGCATTATCAGATGATTTTATGCAAATTTAAACTTATCTCTGTGTTTCAGCCAACGATCTTTGGTTCCAATTCTGATCACATTTGCTAATGAGATGTGCTTTAGTTTTAAATATGATTTTATTGTATGCAGGTTTTAATTAACTTGTTTTAATTAACTTGTTTTACATTTGAATAATAAAAATTATATGTCACAGGGGGCATAGGGATTTTAGAGATGCTTAGGTGGGGCATGGCCAAAAAAAGGTTGAGAACCATTGATATATCCAAGGCCAATCAGTTCAGGGATGGAGCATTTTTGGGTCGTGATGAAAATGTGTATTTATATCCTTTGACTTTTATTTTAATGATTGCATACTCATTGGTATCGTATTTGTTTGAACCTTCTTTAAAACAAGTTAATTAAAACCTGTATTAAAACTAATTAAAACCATTATTAAAAGAAAAAAACACAACAGAATACAGGTAATTAAATTTTAAAAAATATTAAAAACAAGTAGACCCCGTATAACACGGACTCCGAAAATGTGGATTCGTATAATCCGACGGAAAAGTTGTTAAAATTGTCATAGAAATGAAATAAACATCGTTTGGTCTTCATTATAATACAATCAGTGGATATTATAAATAACGGGTAAGTAACATTAAAAAAAATTATCTTACGCGTTATATGAGACTGTTTATAGCGTTTTATGAGTACTACTCACAATTTTTTCGTCGCGTTAGAGGAAAGCGCATTTTACGGGAGTTTACTGTATATTATTATGTCAGTTTTCTTTCGGATTTTTTTCAGTAATATATGAATTTATTAAAAATTTATGATTATAACTACTACAATTTTTAATAATCTATAAAAATGCATAATAATACAATACTGTATTTTAAAATAATTAAGGATTTCAATATTTCATTTTCTCAATAAAATTCTAAACATTTTCATTTACTTATCTTCTTATCCTACTTATAAATCCCCATTTTTATATTAGAAAAGTAAAAAAAAAATATTCTATTATGGAAATGTGGTATTTTTAGTTTTCCTAAAATATAAAAATTGATCCTTATAAATATTGATTTTACTAATCGATGAAATTAAGTGATGCTTTATTATTATAAAGAAAAACTTAGCATTACTTTGATGATATAAAGTTCTTTGAAACTGTATATAGTTGCCTGTTAGCTAACTTTTAACAACTTGGTTTTCCGTTAGGTTAGAAAGCACTTTTATAACGACTGGAGTATACTAACAGTATTGGAGTGAAACAAGTCTTTATTTGTTAAATTTTTTTTTCGCTATATTTCGCTAAAAAACAATTCTTATCTTATAAAATTTAATTTCTAAATGATAAAATATTAATGAAAACTTGATAAATTTATTATATATAGTATGAATAACATTTATCAAACAGCTTAAAATTAGGAATTTAAAAAAATGTATTTTAAAAGCGATGTTTTATTATGAAAATTAATGAAAAAATAACTATCTGCGTTAAAATAAATATGATAATTTTATTAGCATAGCAGGAGAGTAATATGTTTGAGATAAACACATAATTTTGCGTAATGAAATGTAACTTTTAGGTTAGAAACACACGAAAAGATTTTTGTCGACTCGACAATCGAGTCGACGCACGTGTTCAACTATGCATATGATGTTGCGAACCACTCGGCATACATGCGACGAGATCAATACTACTGCCTGCCAAACGATATTTTCGACATTAAAGTTGATGACGAATTTTTGTTAAATTATTTTGCTTCTTAGTTATGGCACAATATGACGCTATAACATCTAAAAATGCAATCGTTGAATTTTATCTAACCGCGGATATTTTTAATTCAGAATTTAAAAAAATGACCTCGATTCAAATAATTTTTGTAAATCGCTGATTCAGAACAGTTCCGCAAACATCACCGTCTGAACACTCATAGCCTAAATAATGAGAAGAGAGTACGCGTAGAGTGAAAACAAGAATGAAAATAATCCCCTTACGAAATAATGGCCACGTTGCATGAATGTCCGCGTATATGGTACAATTGAATAACAAAGAACGACTGGCCGATTCTGCAGCCCAATCGACAAAATTTATCTCTAGTTTAACAATAGCATAACTTTTGATGACTAAATTTTTGCCTCAGCGTAGTATCTTCCCTTGCTCCTGCCATAATGTTTCTCTTTTTTCCTTTTCGTCCTTCTCTCGATATATTGAATAAGCCTTCTATCTCTTTCATTGTTTATAAATGCCACTTTGCTTCCAGATACTCAAAAAGCAGTATTGATATCTCATTATAAGTGTGATTTATGATGGTATAATGATGAACTAGTAAGAGCTACTTACTATTTATATACAGATAAGCATAAAGCCTGTTAAACATACACAATATATTGATATTCGCTGTTAACTAAAATATTAAAAAAATTCTATCGTTCCCATTTAATTTGATTGTATGAAAAAATTGAATTAGCATATCTTTATCTATGCATATATACAGTTAAATGCACCACTTCATTTTACAATATTCAAATTATTAATATAATTATAATTATCTTAACATATTTTTTATCCTGTTATAAAACAATAGGATTATAATAATTACGAATAACAAATTTAAATATATTTAATCATCTAATTCTACTTGCAATAAAACAATAGGATTATAATAATTACGAATAACAAATTTAAATATATTTAATCATCTAAATCAATTGTTCTACTTGAAAATATGATAAAAGTTAACTTTATATTAAAAGGCTAGTCATCTGATCCTTTGATACTGTTTGTTAAAGATCTATAACGAACCAAATTATACAGTGATTATATAAAACTCTATTGATTTCCCACTTAATCTGATTTACTGAAACTGATAAAAATTGCTGACAAATAGCTTCCATTCCATCTACAAACTGCAAAATAATTTTTTATATATATCTCAGAAAAATCGATATTGAAAGAAAACATCAAAATAATTTCTGCAATTTATACAGAACATTATGTAATAATAATTACTATGGTTAAGTTTTGTGATACGATCTCTTGCATATTTTTCACAGTTGTTAGCTTTAATTTCATCAATCCAAATTATTATACAGTTGTTTAAATGATACAGGAACTTGCACAAATAACACGTCAGATATTGATTTAATTAGGAATTTAATTACTGAATTAAAAAATTATTGTGTAAGTTAAATATTTTGATTCGTTTACAGTTAGCAAATCATTAACAAATTTTATTATTACTTTATACTTTTATTCAAATAAAAAAAAAACTTGTTCTTTTTCAATCAAAAGCATGCTAGGAAGTGCATTTCTAGTTTATTCATTTGTAATAAATATCATATTAATAATGTTTTTATTTGATATCTATTTACATAGCTTTCACAGCAGAATGATAATTTCATTCTGCTATCTGTTTTTGGAACAAGAATTCGCTGATAGAAGTACTGTATTTTTAAAATGAAATGATTTAATTTATGTCTCACAAATAATCCTTTCGTCGCCTTTTCTTTCTTCTTCGATCCACCAATATTCACTGAAATATAATCTTATAAAATCATTCAAAATTCAATTTTATTTAGAAAGCCATTTTCGTTCAATAATTCCTAAACGACTTTAATTTTTTTTTTTTTTCAAATAATTACAAGATTTATTTTCAAGTACAGTAGGAATTTTTATTGGTTTGGATACATTAAATGTTTAATCGGCTTTTTGTTAGTATTTATGACTATTTTATTCTAATGTTTGTGAACATTTAAAGACAATTTTACTATAAAACTTAAAACAAAAACAAAAATTACAGTATTTATATATATAGTTATCTATTAAATTTTAAATTTCTTTTATCTGACAAGGGACCTTCATAATTTTGTGAATTTGATTGTTGAAAATGCATAGGACCAATCGATAGAGCCCCATAAGAAACTTCTAAACTTCTAAATAGGAAGAACATTAAAGAAAGATAAAAATGGATAAGTGGATTCATGGCATGTTTCACAAGTATTGAATTTGAAGCAGTAAACAGCAGAATAGTTCAGATCACCGTTTTTGTAGGAAGAATAGCGAAGAATATTTGGAAAATTGGCCTTTTTTATTGAATTTTTTACGCCCTTTCCAATCAGTGAGATTACTATGGAACGGGATACCAGTGGAACCGCAGATGTGGGTGCAACCACGGGTTGCACTCACATGTATGGAAAGGGCTCCACATCATTCTCTTCTGATCATTCTCATCATTCTCTTGTGAAGGTCCCTTGTCACATCTGTGGAAGGGGGCCGGACGGTGAAGGACGAGGCCCACAACCCCGGAAAAACTTTTCAGGAATTCCAGATCCGGGTCCTCCTGCGTGGCACGCCAAAGGAAAATTGGACCCGTAAACTGAAAGTGAGTGAGTTTCTTCAATTTTTGGCAATAAGAACTTCAATATATAATAAGTAATTTGAATTTAAATATATTTAGAAAATGCATAATTAATCATATAGCATTTAACTGATTTGCTGAGATTATTATTCAAATTGTATATCGTTAAGATTTTCCATTAATTGAAATTAAGTGAATTTAATTGCATCTGATTCAGTCTCAAACTCGCTACAGTCTAAACTCTACGAAAAAAGAAAATTTCTCTTTTGAAGACAAATTTTTTTTTCATAGAGTTTCAACTGATTTTTCATTTCAAATTTTGTGAATTGATTTGACAAATAATATTATTGTATTTTCTCTAATTTTCTTCAAAACGATAAATATCTATCGAGATAATTTCATTTTTTTTTTAAATAATTAAGACTGCGTGATAAAGCAATCACTTACTATTTTGTTGGAATGGGTTCAATTCTTTTCTTCTTTTGTTGTTTTAAGCCGCTTTTAGTAAAGTGGTGGACATTCCAGAACAGGCAACCTGCATTCTTTGCGAGTCGGCAGACAGATGAAGGATGATGTTCAACGAGCCAAGCACGGACACCTTCTGAAAACATCTTAAAGATGTACGACACAGGAATTAAACCTTGATCATTCAGACGGTAAGAGAATGTTTAATCCATGCGGTTCTCTGTCAGATTCTGAAATTAATTTAAATTAATCTAACCTTAAAATAAGATTGCAATCTATCATTTTAACATAATTTAAAAGAGACATTCAAAACATCTATCTGGAAGATTTTAAACTATTAGCTCATAAATTTTTTGAACTTCTAAGTAGTTTCGCATGGGCATCTTTTCAACTAAGAATATTTTAAAGCTTTTTCCGATACTGAATTTAAGAATGCCCCTTTGAGCAATAATTTCATAAAACTTTATAAGGATTTTGATAGAGTATCTGGATTCCTGTTTTAAAATAGAGAAAAATATCCAGAAATATGCTAAAAATTTTATAATTACAGTAATTATATTACATATTCGTAAATACAGAATCATTCTATAATGTTTTAAACTATTTAAACTGCAACACACTTGATAAATTTATAAAGATAAAATGCAACACACTCACTGATAAAATGCAACACACTTGATAAATTTATCAAGTGTGTTGCATTTATTATCCCGTTTGTGGGGTTTTATATTATTTAGTTTTTAAAACGATTCTTTTATTTAATTCTTTTTTTCAAATAGTATCATTTTTGTAAAAGATCTTTTAATATTGATTCTAAAAATTTCTATTTGTTCTTCGATACATTTCCTCTGAATTTTTGAACTTTGAAATCATAAAAACACTTTAAATAAAGCAAAAGATCATCTAGAATTTTAAAAATATATATATTTTTTCAAATTCTATTGATCTTATGCTTTATTTAAAGTGATAAGATTTGAAAAATAAGATATAAGTATACAAGATTTGAAAAATTATTATTATTTTTTTTTTATTATATATAATTTCCGTTTCTGAGAACAAAAATTAACGAAAATAAGCAACTTAATAAGTAAAAAACCGCTTCACAATCTTCGTACATTCTGATTGTTCATAATTTTATAATTTTATTAAGTTATACTTTATAAAATTATTAAAATTAAAAGTCTTACTTAAAAGTAACTTATTGCGTTTCCGAAATTTTATCAATTAGCATTGATACTCTGATCATAGACTTAAACAGCTTACAAATATACAACTGTAAAGAATAATTCATCCAATTTTTCATTTTCAGAATATCTATATTAATTTATTAGCTATTATGACTATTATTATTATGTATTATGTAGTAGTGTTTGAGATTGTTGATCTAGTATATATTTGAATATAGTACATAACCTCCATAAAGCATTAAGACTTACAACACAAAAAAAAAACTTTCAGAACATCAAGATTTAGTTGTATCTTGATGTTCTGAAAGTTTTTTTTTGTATTTTTTTGTATCTTGATGTTCTGAAAGTCTTTATATTGATTAGATTATGATCTAATCTATATAAAGACTGTTAAAAAAGACTAATAAAAGATGTTATATTTGACTGATTTGACTAGAGAAGTGTGTCTGAAATTTGATCATTTTATGGATTTTTTTTTTTAAGATAAAAGAAACTCTCGGATCTCCAGTGTTAAATTATTTAATTTCTAAGGTAATACAATTGATTTATTGATTAGATTAGGATCTAATCTATATTTTTTGATAAAATTATGTTTTTTTTTAAGATAAAAGAAACTCTCGGATCTCCAGTGTTAAATTATTTAATTTCTAAGATAATACAATTGATTTATTGATTAGATTAGGATCTAATCTATATTTTTTCATTAAATTTTTAATGATGATCTATTTATTTTTTTTATTTAAGGTTGTTATTGAATTTTTTTCTTGTGTTTTTGTATTTTTGTATAAAGATCAAAGTCCCGTATAAATACGTAATATACAATTGATTCCGCTTAATTGGTCCAGCCGATAATTGGGGCAGCCGCTTAATTGGGCCAAATCTCAAAGAACGGAGACCAAACTAATAAACTAATGCAAAATTTAAACGCTTAATTGGAACAGTAGCAGAAAAGGAATATAGCAATTTTTGACATATTTTAGGGATTTTTCGAAAGTATGTCAACACTACGTACACTATTATTTGGCAATACTAACGTGATGAGAATCAGTTATCTACCATCGTGCGTCTGCTTAAGAGTCTACCGTTACTATATACTCTATGTAGCTATATACATTTACAGTGTCAATTTTATTTAAAATTTTTAAATCTTTGCCGAGATGCCAAGAAATGATTTTACACTTTCAAGTTAAATTGCTTTGTTTGATTTAATATAAGCCATCGTAGATTCACTGATATAACTGGTGTGCCAAAATCTACCATAGCGCATTTCCTACAACAAGAAATTCAACTGCGTGAGGAGTGGGCATTACAGAAAGAAATTCCGAGAACATCCAAAAAAAAAAGCGTGATGGAAAGGATTCAGAAGTCAAAGAAGTATTAGATCAATGGATTTCTATAGTTAGCGGGTGAGGCATGAATATCAGCTTAGATCAATGGTTTTCTATAGTTAGCGGGCGAGGCGTGAATATCAGCAGCCCAGTGTTGAAGGCGAAATCACCTAATTATTATTATTTACCTACGTATTACATAATTTATTTTAGAATTTATTATTAGTTCGTTTAATTGGGGCAGCCGCTTAATTTGGCCAAAACGGAGTAGTCCCAACTTGTCCCAATTAAGCGGAATCGACTGTATATATATATTTTTTAAGCTACACAGTCTGTAATATTTTTGAAGCTACATCAAGTAAGACCTATAGAAACTTATTGAAAAACTGAAATTCATCTTATTGTCAAAAATATTTATATCAATTTTATAAATTTATGTGAATAAATCATAATCGATTATTTATAAAATACCGAAAAAATTCAGTAGTTTTGTATCAATACCGGTATTTGAATACTGGAAAAAATTATAGTATCTCTGGCTTATTCTGTCGTTTTATATACTGTATACTGTAAATTATATAATATAGCATATACTCCTTTAAAATTATGTAGTTGACTTAGAATTTATTTATAAAAAATTCAAAGACAGTTCGTGGAATTCTTGATATGCTTTTGTAAAAAATATAAGTTTGTAGAACTTGCTTCGTAAATCATACTTCAGACTTTCATTTATAAAGAGAATATTAAAATATAATAATATTTTATATATCGGTATAAGTTATGCAACATGAATATATTGTATCCGAAAATTCTATTTCAAAATATAGGTCATCCCAAAAGTAATGCCGTTTTTAGCATTTTATGCAACATGAATATATTGTATCCGAAAATTCTATTTCAAAATATAGGTCATCCCAAACTAATGCCGTTTTTAGCATTAAGTATATATTCACCATTTGAATCAATAACACAATTCTAATGTTGTGAAAGCTTTAAAAATAGATGTTTAGACAAACGAAGACATGTTTGAACAAGTACAAACATGTCTCCGCAAAAAGACATAGTATGAAAAAGACATCACTTTTGGGATGATCTTATATTTCGGAATGTAAACATAAATAACTTTTATTTAATTTTCATTGTATATACTCTAAATATATGTTATAGGAATACAGTATTTATTCTTCCATATCGTTAGATTAAAAATTTATTTTTATGCTGTTATCAACGAATTTGTTTAAACACGAATAGTTAACATTAATTTAAAACTGTTGAGAAACCAGAAAGCTTTCTGAATTGAGTTAACTTTCACTGAAATTTAAATTAATAACTAATCAGCTTGAACAGTTATTGCAGTATTCGGATAAATCTGCATATATATATTTTTAATTCAGAATGACCATGCATATATTAATTTCAGGTCTGCCTACCTGAACTAAATGAACTAATTTCGAGTTAACTGATTTTCTATCAAATTTTTAAAATTGTTTGATAAAAATAATTAATTGTTAAACCGAAATAGATAAAACATTTACTGTAAAATTCTCTATAATTGGACATATAATGGATGTACAATATCAGTGTTAGAAAAAATAAATCTATGCATGAATATTCTAGCAAAATAAAGTTATAAATGCCATTCTCAGTGATATATTAATTTCAAAATTTAATTAAATTTATAACAACACGATTATTATAGAAAACTGAAAGCTGATTCTAATAACAAAAATTGAAATTTCATATTTTTAACTGTCATAGAATAAACAGTTAATTAAAAGATATGGGATAAATTAAAGTGACCAGATTTTGTGAGCTTCAACCCGGGACACACTACATTCCGGGTTGAAGTTTCAGAAAATGGGCAACCCCCGTGGGCAGGGGGTTGCCCATTTTCTGAAACTTCAACAAGGCCGGATCAAATGAAGTAGAAGGCCGGATCAGGCCTTCTACTTCATTTGATCCTGCCCCTGACCCATTTTAGCGAAGTTGGTTGGATTAATGGTGGGAGAAATATGGTATGTTCTATTCATGGTTCTACTATAGTCTTTTTAACAAAAGAACAACTTTCAAAGCCGAATTCGATGATCGACGAATTTTTCAGTTAGAGTTAAATATAGTCGATACGATATCTTTTTAACAAAAGAACAACTTTCAAAGCCGAATTCGATGATCGACGAATTTTTCAGTTAAATATAGTCGATACGATGCAAAACGGATGATGTTCGATTAAAAACATAGTAATCAGATTAAAATATTTTGATCTTTATAATTAATTTTACAACTTGTTTAAATTCATTTAATATTAGTTTATTTTATTTAATAATTTGATCCGGCCCTTGACTCAACGACAAAATGATAATTTGGCCCCAAAACTAGGAAATGTTGCCCATGCCTGCTCTAGATATTGGGGGCGTAAAGGGTATAAGGCAGCGGTTCACAAACTTTTTTTTTTTGCTACATTAAGCGGGCTGCAACATGCTATATCAGCAGTCGACAACCAGTTAGTGCCACGTGAAAAAATTTTATAAGTGCATCAGGAAGGATCTAGCAAATTAGGAAAATTCTAATTTTTCCAGATTAAAAAAAGGTTTTAATATTAGAATTTTTATTTTATTTTATTTTTTTGCATGTGGAAGAAGAATTCCGAGTTTTCATTAAATTCATGACTGCGTTCTGGGTCACAGGTTGAGAATGGCTGGTATAGGGTTTGAGGTTGGACAAAATCTAGAAAAAAAAAATTTCTGAAACAATTAAAAAAGTAAATTATTAAAAAATTTGCAAAAGGAAAGCAGGAAGAGATAAAGAAACATAAACAGTATATTTTACTATTATTTTTATTATTTTTTCATCAGATTGATTCATCTACATTGGTTATATTATGGTGACTATATTCTATGTATAGTAAAAGTTGGGAAGAAAGAATCTTCAGAAGCTAATTTTTTTAAATTAAATCTAGTTAATCTTTTTTTTTTAATTTTTAATATGAACTATTTACTTATAAATAAAACCGGGACAAATCCGGGACATTTTTCCAAACCGAGACAAAGATTCAAAAACCGGGACTGTTCCGGCTAATCTGGGACTTCTGGTCACTTTAGATAAAGTAAACATTTGTATATTGAAGTAATTTTTAACAACTTTATAATTTTTTTTTTTAATTGAAGGGAAAAAAATATTTTTTTGTTTAAATCTGAAATTATTTTGATTTAGTGAGCTTGAAGCTGTTCCAAAAATCAAAATAATTTCAGTTCATGACGGTTTAATCGATATTATTATTTAAAATATTATGAGTAAAGTTTTAAAATATCTACTAGATGATAATCTTTGAACTTCATTTTTAAAAATGGTATTAAATAAAAGTGTTGTTCGTAAGTAAGCAATTTAACTTTAAGATCGTGAAATATATGTTAAGATAAATACTATATACCGCAATTTATTTATATTTACTTATGTTTAATCTTAATTGATGATTTTGGAAACAAAAGCTTCTCCAAAAGCATCGAAGAGCTCCGAACAATTTTTGAACAAATAAGAGTAACAAATTTTTAAGCTTTAGTTTTAATATTGATTTTGATTATAGAAAATAATTAAAATTATTTTTATTAGATCGAGAAACGACGATGAAAATATGCGTAAACAATTTTTTTAATAATAAGTTATCTATGTTAATTAATAAATTGATTATTGAAATAAGATTGTCATTATTTGATAAAATCAACTTACTAATAATTTAATCTAATAATATACTGTATATTTTAAATTTCACATTCTATTTGTATTTGTCCAAAAAAATATATATTTACAGCGTAAATAAAAATTATATACGGTGATATTTATTTATAATATTTTCCATTAAAAAATTGCATGTTTTAAGCATAGAAATTTATATTTTAAGCCTATATACAGGAATTTTCAGAGAAAATGCGAGGCTCGAGGCAACTAATATTTTTAGGCTCTTCAAAAAAAAAATAAAGATAAAATTCACAAATATACAGTGGTAAATGTACAAGAAAAGCGAAAACATTGAACTTCAAATCAATACGTAAATAAGATTTTCATTATTTGATAAAATCAACTTACTAATAATTTAATCTAATAATATACTGTATATTTTAAATTCCACATTCTATTTGTATTTGTCCAAAAATATATATATTTACAGCGTAAAAAAAATTATATACGGTGATATTTATTTATAATATTTTCCATTAAAAAATTGCATGTTTTAAGCATAGAAATTTATATTTTAAGCCTATATACAGGAATTTTCAGAGAAAATGCGAGGCTGGAGGCAACTAATATTTTTGAGGCCCTTCAAAAAAAAAAATAATAATAATAAAGATAAAATTCACAAATATACAGTGGTAAATGTACAAGAAAAGCGAAAACATTGAACTTCAAATCAATACGGAACTTCAAATTTTAACAAACACTGAAGCTCGAACAGTATAAAAATATACAAATACATATTTTTCTAATATATTGAGTTATAAATTGAGGCTCCCAAAATCGTGAGGCACGTGGCAGCCTTCCCTCTTGCTCTCCTCTGATAGTCACTGCCTATATATATAATTTACTAAAAAGTACGAGGTAATTTTTTAATTATGAATTAGATATTAATATTTCTAAATATAGTAATTTGAAGAACATACTATTTTAGATATACATATACTTCTAAAAATTTAATCGCACTAAAAGATATTCATAAATATAATATATATAGTGAATCGGGAGGAAGTTGACCAATTTTTTCTTTTGGACCCTAAAACTCATATTAAATTTTAATATTTTCTTTTCATAATTTTTGTACTTAAACTTACAAGTGTTTTGCATATATGACTCTATCAAAAACTTTAAAATGACAATTGGATCATGATTTATAATTAAAAATAAAAAAGTTACAATTAATCATCTTACCCCAAATATTTGGGAGGTGATGCCACTGCGCTTTTGATGATATTCACTTTAATAAATAGCAAAAAATAACTCTTTACTCATCCAATAAACTTCTTGTTCACTACACCATGAATATTTTAATAGAATAAATTATTAAATTCTATAAAATTAGAGGAATTAAATAAAATCAGATATTTAGATATCATACTTGTATATACCCCACGGTGGCCAAATTGAGGCTTTTGAGCCACATTCGACTCTTTGATACCTTTAGTGTGGCTCAACAACATGAAAATCAAGAGTTAATATAGAACAATCTCTTTTAATTAAGAAAGATGTAGGAGTTGCCATTTATCCATATAAAATAAGCTATCCCAAACACTTAAAAAAAACGGATTTAGCGGTTTTTTTTTAAGTCCTTCATATACAATTAGTATTAAGCATATAATGAATTATATACTGTGTTGTCCCATGCCATATTTTTCATCATCATATTTCTATAATATCATTTTTTTACGTCTGTAAGGTAGGTATACCCCTAACATATATCTGTGAAGCATTGAAGCAATTCGTGCCTCCTCTATGTATATGTTATAGTGCAAGTTTTAAACATTCTTCGAACCAAAGACCTCTGCTTGGGTCCTCATATATGTTCTTATCATTTAATTTATGACTGCAAATTATAAATAAAAAAATTTAAATTCGGCATCTAATCCTGAAACAAAAATTGCCATCTTTCCCTTTGATCAGGGCGAGATGCAACTTTTAATCACGTCACTTAAAATGGTTAAATTAGAACGACATCGAAAGCAAAATATCCTTTATTTTTACTATGCTGATATTATTACGATTAATAAAAATACTTGAAAAAATGACTGTATAATTTTCGATAAAAATTTCAACACTCACTGGGCTAATGCGAGTAATTGATAATCTGATAATATCCATCATCTATATTTTTAGATAATAGCCGCCACCTTCTATATTTTTGTTGGGCTTATAGGAGGTTATAATAAACCAAATCATCTATATTTTTGGCGGGCTTATAGGAGGTTATAATAAACCACCTTCTATCGCCATATTGTTTAAATATTAACGAACTAGAGAAAAATAAGCTACTTCCCCCGATTACCATCGTCCTCCCATTCACTCTATGTATGTGAATTGTACTTTTCATTATTAGGTCAGAAATTTAATTTTTAACAAAGATTTTAAAAATTTTCGGTGATAAAACATTTTACAAAATCTTTCAATTTTTTTAAAAACGTTTATTTTAGGAAATTTTCCAAGAAAAGGGATTAGAGGTGAACTTTATAAAAGCTACTAATGGAAAGTACGAGTAAAGATAATTAAGTCATAAAATTTTACATTTTTTTCTTTCCTTTGGAAACTTTCCTAAAATTAAGTTAGAATACAACTTAATTATTAAACTTATACTTTAAAAATGTAATTTTTTGACGAAAATTTATCTTTAAGATTTTTGAAAGATCAATTAAAATTTATATTTTTTGGTTAATAAATTCATAAACATATTCTTGCTTCTATTTTTAACAGAAAATATTTTTATTTTTAAGAACAACTTTGCTTGGTTGATTTTGTCTCAAAAAATCTAAACCATATTCCAATAGATTTATATTAAATAATGCTGCATTATATTAAATACTATGGCGCAAATATGGAACAGTAAATTATTTATAATTGCTAAAGTTTCTTAATTAGCCTATCATATATTTTTACATAATTTATCTATTATACATAATTCGTAAATATGATAATACCGTATATCTAACTGTTTGAGAGAACCATAAATAAGATGTCAATACTTTTAATATTTCCATGACTTCTTTTTAAGTAGATAGTTCCGGTTTAAGTGTACTGATTTCGGTGAAAGTTTATACAAATTTTCCGTATTTTTTCCAGATGAAAAGCATTAACATCTATGCTTATGTTAGTTACAGATGCGAACATTTTAATTTACAAAACATTAAAAAATTCAGGTTACTTGATGCATTAATATTATACATAGTTTGTTGCTTTTAAGCATCATGTTATTTGTATGCTATCATACAAATGGATAATCTAATAATCTCGAGGATTCCTGATAAGAAAAATAATAATCATAGTCTAAAATGAATTTTTATAATGTAAAATATAAGCACGTACAGCAAGTAAGTAGAAGAAAAAGTTGTTTATCTTATATGTATATTTTTGTAAAATATGATAGATTTTAGATTTTTTTTTTGAGTTATTCGCGGATACTTTCCATCCATTAGCCCAGACAATCCAGGTTATATAGCAAAACCGTTCATTATCGTAAATAATGCAAGTGAAAGCGGCATCATTTATCGTGACTAGAGACTCGTCGCATAGCTGAGACATTACGGGTAGGCCAAGACATTGGTCCAAATTCGTCTAATTATATATTAAAAATACAGTCAAACCTCGCTTCACGAACTTAATTCGTTCCTGAAGTTCGTTCGTAAACCGAAACTATTTTCCTCATAGGAATTAATATAAAATAGATTAATCCGTACTTGAACCCCAAATAATTGTTCATTTAAACTTTTGCAACAGTACTTTGCGCACAAGCTCTTAAAACAAAATCCATGGAAACCATTAAATCTATCACAGAAAACATAAACATAACTCTAAACAGATCAAATATAGACGAACTCTTAATTTAGTTTTACCGTACTTGTATGGAAGAGAATTGACGACGTAAGTGGAAGGTAGTGAGGAAGTGAAATGTTATTGTTTGGAAAAGTATCTTTTTTCGTTTTTCTGTCTCTTGGCACCACTCGACTCTGAGCCTCTGTCTCATTAAAAAGTTGTCCAATGTGATTTGTTTTTGTCTACGTTTTAAAATGCTTCTAAAGTGTCACATGGCATTATCATTGAGAACGTTTATGTTGACGGTTTGCGTGTTCGTAAGTCGAGACACATTACGTCGTCGAAACGCTTTGTGTTCGGAAAATTTGTTCGTAAACCGAATTGAATTGTTGGTGATCCGAGGCGGTCGTAAACCGAGGTTTGACTGTATTAAGTGAAATTAAAAATTTTGTCAAAATATTCTGGTGAAATACAAAATTGTTGCACTAAAAAAGGTCATCTGATATAAACAAATTTTCTGTCCGACAACTAATTTTTAAGTAAAAAAAATATCATTGTTCATAGAATCGTAAAAATACTTGTATTTTTAAAAATTCTTTTATATAGCTAATATCGAACACATATTGTATAAATTATTGTTAAAATTATAAAGAAAATCTTCAAAATTTTTAACAATTTTGAGAAAATTCTCAAATATTTCTAAATAGAGAAAATAAAATTTGATTTAAAAGAATCAATTTTACAAAAACTTCGAATGTATTTTATATATATATAATACATTCGATTATGTATATGTAATTATTATTATATATACATAATGATTAAATACTAATTAATTAGTTTATAATTTATGTCGGAGTTAAAACGTATTTTTATTAATTACTTGCAACGTTAAAAAATGATTTATCTCTCTTTGTTTAATACAATAGTTCTTAATGTTTTCTGACTCTCGGAACACTTTTAATTATAAAAAAATTTTGCAGAACAACAAAATCAATAACGTTTGCACAAGACGAATTGAGTCTTCAAAACTAATAATAGAAATATACCGGGTGTCCCAGACCATCCATACACGTATATGGTGTGTCCGGATGGTCGCGTGGTAACGCTTGGCGCACCGCGACGATGCGTTACTACGCGAACTCTCCGCTACTTTTCATAAGAGTGCGTGTTTATTTGAGAGAAAAACTATCGCGAGAGACTCTCAAGAGGTAATTTCACAAATGGACACATTCCTGCGAGCTACTCTCAGAGGTGAGTCCATTTGCGAAATTCCCTCTCGAGAGTCTCTCGCAACAGTTTTTCTCTCAGTGGACACGCATCCTAAGAGAACCCGGGTCCAGCATTTTATGAAAAGTAGCGATGGGTTCGCGTAATAACGCTCGTCGCGATGCGCCAATGCGTTACCACGCACCATCCGGACACTCTAAATGATTATACGGATAATCTGGGACACTCAAGGATTGGGACACCCAATACATGCGGTTTTTAACATAACTTTTCTTTAAAATTATGATATAGGTTTCATATTCATATATTTCATAATTTCGATTAAATTAAATTAAGGATTTATCTCCTTTAGTGAAAGTATACACCTTCAAATTTTGCAAAAAAGAAAAGCTAAGTTTATTTTCTGTTTGCGAGCAATCATCATCAGCGGCTGCCCCAGCAAAGTAATTAGATAGGAATGTTACTAATTATTTTGTATTATGAAAATTAACCTGTGTCCAGTGATTTATTGGGAGCAAAGATGGAAATTTTGAATGAGGAATATAAAAATATACAAAATACCGATATAGTGAACAGAAAAATCGGCAACACGGAAATATGGAAAATATATCATGAGCAGAAATAATAGGGTAAAGTAGTAGTGGCAGTAGATACGGCCCAGCTAAGTATATTCACATTCTGGAGACAAGATGGCATGGTGGTAATAATTACGGTATAGTGTAACTGTCATTCATTTGTGTGAACAGCGGGGACGATGATTTGCTTTATCTAAGTCAATTAAATAATCCTTATTATATTTCAGCATGCTTACAAAATTTACAACTGTTTTTCTATAATAAAAATATAAGATCAGAACGAGGGATTCTTTTAAAGTAGCTGTTATATATAAATAGTAAGTATAGTGACTGTAGCAGTGTTTTAACCATAAATTAAGACCATGCATTCAATCAGAAAGAAACAGTGGCTGCTCAATCCCACTCAACGTAATTGGGTGAGATGGTGCAGGCAATATTTTTGATTGATGACCATTATTTTTCTTTCATTTTCATAGCCTAATATCACATGACAATCCTAAGTTTTTCTTCTCATTGTTATCAGTTTTAAGCCTCCTCCTTAGTGTGGTACATGGTACCCCAAACTACCTGACCACTTCATTTAAGCCATATTGCATCTCTTACTGAATGCATAGCTCAAGTCAGCTGGAACAGCTTCCTTTGCGTTTGTAATCGATGGGCATCTCTAAAGAAATCTTATTTTACAGTTGGGATAGATAGCCTGCGCCATTTCACCCAACGTAGTTGAATGAGATGGTTTTTGTCAACTTTTTAAAAATTATTTATTTTGTTACTTGTATTCATTTTGATTAACTAATTTTTGATATTACTTTGTACATACAGTATTTTAAATAATAAAAGTGTTTAGTTTATGATTATTAATCATTAAACAAAAAAAAGGTCCGCCATCTCTCTCGGTTTTACTCTATATGAAAAAACTCGTTGAGTGAATCAATTCAAAATTTTGTAAAAATAAGAACAAATAATAATAAATAAAGTTAATAAATGAAAGTAATATAAAATAATATAATTAATTCTAAAATTAATGATAAATCTAACTAGCATAATAATTCTAAAATAAAAAAATAATAAACTAAGCTGAATAATTATAGAACTCTTCAAGTAAAAATAATGTAAATTTGGAGAAAATACAAATCTAATAAAGAAATTTTAAAAATTTAATTAAACGTATACTTCGTGATCGCTCGTTAACGATATGACATAATAACATTAAATTCAAAAAAAAAAAAAAAAAGATTCAATTAGTGATAACATTATCATTAAACAATTTGCAATAGGAAATAAAAACGAAATAATTTTTAACTTTTTAATGCAATTGCTACCAAATTTATCAGCTTGGAAAAGGATTTTATTATGAAGTAAAAAAGTTTAAACATATTTTTAACAGAAGCTGGAAAATCAGTATTATTTTTTAAAGTTGTATCCACTGAATTAACAGAGAGCAAAATTATTGAATATATTAAAAAATATAGAATTCTAGACTTTTATTAATAATAACAAGCATAAGAAAACTTATAATGATGTTGAATAATCCACTTCTTGGCAAAGTATCAGAATACAACGTTTAGAATTGAAAAACCATGTAAACAATTTTTACAAATCTTATTCCTGATTACCCAAAAATAAAGTGTTGAATTATCTTGATGTGATTGCCGAGAGGTAAATGTAAATTTTGTCTAAACATTGAAAACATGAAAGACAAAAATGTCAATACCTTAAATCAAAACAAGAGAAAAATAAAATAGGAAACACAAACGAAATCTTTTCTTTTTTTTTTTTTCTTACAAAATAAAATAAATTTTGAATAATTGAGTGGCAAACAAAACAAAAACAATGAAACAAATATTTAATAAATGCAAATAATAAATATTTGTTATTGATAAATATGAAGGCATTCTTTGACAAAACATTAATCTCAACAAGAACAAGAAATAACAGAAAATAAAACATAAAACCAAATGAATTAATATAGCGTTAACCCTGGATTCCATATCACCAGAAACAGCAAACAGACAACAGAAACAGAACAGTCTACTGTTGTCTGTCTTCTGCTCTATTTTGTTTCCACTACAGCAGAAACTAGGGATAGTTTCGTATATTGCAGCGGTCTCTTGCGGTTGTTTAGAAAGTTAAACAAAAATGGACAATGACATAATGATATTAACAGTTATTGTCTTTAGCAAATGTCTCGTTATTAATGTTGAAATTAAAACAAAGACGAAAAAGATGACAAATTTTGCACAAGAAAAATCTTTCAAAATAGAGAAATACTGGTTTCTATATTCGACTAGTTTGAGAGCTTCGATCTCAAGCAAACGTCACTTTAAGCAAGACACCTGATTGGCTAAAAGTACAACAGCAAGAGCTGCAGAAATAAGTTGAAATTTTTTCTAGTGTACATTTCTGCAGACGATTTGCCAAGCAGTACGTTATAAATAGGAAGTGACATCACATTTGAGAGTCTGTTGTCTGTTTCTGCAGTACGTTCTGGTGATATGGAATCCAAGCTTAACTAAGACAAAATAGAATAAAATCTTATTATTACTTTAATCAAACTAGTAATAAGATTTTGATCAAACTAGTAATAAGATTTGATTAAACTAGTTTCAATAAATTAATTTAATCAAACTAGTTTGATTAAAATTTCTTGTATTTTGCAAAAATACAACTTGAAGAAATAATTAAAGAAACTAATGAAAATTTAATGCTGGAATAAAAATATCTTATATTCCGACGTTAAAAACTATTATTCTTGTTGGTGATGTTATGATTTACTCTAAACATAATGATTCAAGAAACCACTATCATCATTCATCATTTTTTGTCATCGCACTTTTGTCCTCATCTGGAACTCTAATATTGATCTTTTAAATGTGAAAGACCTTTAAAATGAAACAATTTAAAAGCTTTTTAAGTTTAACATCTTTTGATTTGAACTCTATTGTATTTTTTCACTTTTTTATATCTTTTATCCACAGATGACATTTATTTACTGCTGCATTTTTTGTTTACTTTTTTACTGTGCAAAACAAATTTTACTTCTATACGTATTGTATAGATCACTGCCAGCTGCGTCTGGTGCTTTGTATGTTTTGTCGCTTATTTTAATAAACTTTTTAAATAATAACAATAATATTTTTCTTTTACTATTCAGAAAAAGTACTATGTCGTTTTGTGAATCGCTCAGCTAAAGTTGCTAAAACTCCAGTGTTTATAAAAAAACCATCCGACGAGTTGATGCTGAAGAAAAAGCTTGGAAAAGCTAGAGATATCCGACTTTTTTTTTGCAAAATACTATTTATAAATCATTGCGCTTGAAAGTCCACTAATTTCTAGTTAACTTAACAATGGCTGTAATTTGCGCTTTTTTGTGTTTCGTGATTCGTGGAGTATTTGGGCCAAATTACGCTAAATATAATACTGTATTCATAAAAGGAAAATCAGTGTGTATTATGTACCTGTAAAGAGCAAAAATAGTCAAACAAAAAAATACTAACAAAACTGAAAAGTTTTGATTAGTTGATAAAATCAAACAAAACAACAAATAACAGTATCAAAAGATGTAAATGTTAAAAAGTTAATTCTTAATTAACTTTTTAACATTTACATCTTTTGATATTAGTTAATTCTTGAAAATTATCTAAAAAGTCATAATTTATGTAAAAAAAGTCATAATTTGTAATAGAAAAATTGTTGTTACATCATGTTACATTTATGTAAAACACCACTATCTGATGAGAAAAATCAGACTAACTGAAATTCTAGCAAGATTTAATGATTAAAAACAGAATGATTAAATTGCCATCAACATTTGGCAATAAGATAAGGAAACTCTACTAAAGAAGTGCAAGAGTATTAAGTGCACAGTTGCAAAGATTACCAATCGATTGATCTTCGGTCACAAAGAGATATCGATGAGTGGCAAAAATGGGCACAGTTTGCTTATATTCTATAATTGTTAGGATTATTTTCTTTCTCCTGTCATTTATAAAATGAAGTTGCCGTTGAGATGAAACTTTACAGAATCAGAGTTCAATTCCGGTTCCCATTCCTCCAGTTTTTCAGGAGGAGTCTTGAATAGGACCGGTTGATCCATCATGTGTGTTGGCCAACTTATGATGGGTTCCAAAAATGGCCGCCTCCAAATAAAGTATATGTATCTCTTGTGCGATGTGATGGCTTATCTAAAATTAGCCTAACTTTTTTTCTATTTTTACAATAAGACAGCAAAAATTCTACACCAGCATTAAGTATCAAGATATGATGATACCTAATGCTGATGTAGAATTTTTTACAGATCTAGTCGTCCCGTGATTGTTGTCATAATTATAATAACTTCTTAATAGAATAAATAGTAAATCACTATAGTAAACTGAGAGATATTAACATTAAATCATAATATTTATTTCTGTGCAAACGTATCACGAAGAAATTAATTCAGTAAATACTATTTATCATTTTAAACTTTCTTTTAAGGAACCAGTTTAAAACACTAAAGCTTAAGTTTATTGGAGAAAAATCTTGAGTTTTTGAATCGAGCAGACTGGAATCCAAAAACACTACCCGCAGTAATAAAAATCGATTGGAGTGCTGTGCAAGATTTAAATATTTAAGATGCTGCTCGTTAACATTGCTTTGTCTCTTAAGTGATCCTATGTAAGTATTAAATTTAACATCCGTGATTATTAATATAATATGATATCAAATTTTATTTTCCTATTATGCAAAGTAACTTGCAACAAATTTTATATGCAATGTCAATAAAAAATTGACACTGCATATAAAATATAAGTCATTCAATCGGTGTAAATGTTATTGCAGGGTTAGGCAGCACAGTGATGTTTTTTCTTGTTGCTGTGTCTGTAACAGTTGCTGTGTCTATAATTGCTGTGTCTATAACAGTTTTCAATGTAATAAAATATTTTATTTTTATTTTATATAAGATACAACTTATCAATAGTCATAGCAGAGACTATAAATCAAGCACAGTAGTCATTGACCGACTTTTATATTACAGGAGTCATTGCGGCCAAAATTCAACTCGCTCTAACTTTGTTCCTAAATTAAATGTTACAGATCTAATAATTAAATTTGAGAAAAGTACTTAATGGGATACAGATTGTTAAATTTGAAACTTCAAATTTAATTAATAAAAGAACTAGAGCAGCTTAAAAATTGCAATCATCGACAAAAAAGCATCGTTTTTCTTCTCCTCTCCTCTTCCTCCTCTGACATTTCTATAGGTTGCATCGTTTAACTGATATCAATGAAATTTGGAATCCGACGTCCATTGAGAATTTCAGAACAATCAGGTCAAATTAAAGGGAGAAATGTGACATCCGTTTTCCATAACACCTATATTTCGAATTATTTAACCGTTTTTGACCAAATTTGGAATATAGGTATATCCTAGCTCAATTAAAAATCTGAAAATTTTGATTCAATTGGGCTATAATTAAAAGATGTATAAGAGAATGATACTTTTCTCTAGAAATGTCTCTATACGTCTCATCGTTCAGCCGATTTCGAATAAATCTGGAATATAAATATTACTTTCATCATTTAAGACTTTCTGGAAAATGTAGTTTAATAAGATCAAAATGATGAAAATAGGAACTTATCATGAACTCTTCTACAAATCGTATCGTTTAATCAGTTGTGATCAAATTTGATATATTCTGTTATGTTTATTATTTTGAGGTTTTTTGATTCAATCAAAAAAAAGAAAGAAAAAATGCATTTTTGCAATTTTTCATTTATTGATATTATTTTTTATTAGTAGTATTTGTTTCTAATTTCTGTTGAGATGAAGACTGTGCATTTTGTCTCCACCTTCTGATATCGTTACTAAAATTTGGGCCCACTAATATCAGATAGATCACTTATCTGATGATATTTTTCCTTTTATCTGTCAACAACAACTTCCCATCCTGATGGTACTAAGAATTGTAAGAAATCTGATGATATTAATGCTTCGTACATTTTACTCTGATGATCCGCTTAAGTATTTGCACAAAATTTTTCTTCGGGTTTTGAGTACAATATACAAAACCAGGATATTTTCTACAAATGGGAATAAGATTCAGATTAAAAAAAAAGTTTAAATAGAAATAAATCTCTGGAAACATTAAATTTTCAAATATTTTGAATTTTTTCATATCTTGGATATTCATAGACTAGTTGAAGGAATTAAAAATTCTTTATTTTTTCATTCTTTATATATTAATATACATAAGAAAAATAAGTTAATAAACGGAAGTTTTTATGTCAGATACTTTGTTATTTTTAATAATGTTAAACTTATGAAAAATTTTGTGTTAATTCAACTCACTAATTACACGGTTGGAAAGTTTAAAATATTAACAAACGCTAAATTTTTATCAATATTAATGAGTTATAAAAAAAGAGAGATAAAATGTGTTAATATTATGCAGTACAGTATTTAAGGAATAGCATGAAATGTATCTGACATGAAGGGAAGATTATCAAACAAATGCCAAGAAAAAGCAAAGAAAACACTATTTATCTTTTAGAAAATTTTATTAAAAAATTTTTCCAGAACTCTGATAAATTGTATTATTTTATTCAACCAAAGAACCGGCGGAAATGTAATTATTTTTTATATTTACCTAAAACCAACACACTAATATCAGATAGATCACTTATCTGATGATATTTTTCCTTTTATCTGTCAACAACCACTTCCCATCCTGATGGTACTAAGAATTGTAAGAGATCTGATGATATTAATGCTTCGTACATTTTACTCTGATGATCCGCTAAGTATTTGCACAAAAATTTTTCTTCGGGTTTTGAGTACAGAATTAATACAGTAAAAAGCATTTTATAGCAAATTTTTTCATAATTCTGCTCTTTCCATGTAGTATATGTAAACAAACTTCAAAGCTTTTTTAACTCGCACATACACTCTTACCCTGTTTCAGGTTAAGTGCAGAGCAGCTGACATTTTGTATTATCTTGTAGCAAATTTAAATTTTCAAGGAAGAATTATACGGTAATAGCTGCGCAATGAGACTGTTAACAATCCTGTTAAATATTTATACGATAGGTTAAAATACTTGCATATACTCTGCACTTACCCCACTCTGCCTTATTTTTTATTTTAAATAAAAAACAAATGGTTATCATCACCGACGTATTAGCAAGAATAATGCAATTGTGTAACGAAATCGCCCTTTTATAATTAGAGGTAATAAACAAGTCGATGCATGATATTCCTTCCCATTCCTGTTTCAAACAAATTCATGCAGCACCCTACCTGCAATTCTATGCATTGCGCAACTTAGTGGTGTGGGAGAAGGCAGACGTCTGCTTTTGCCCGCTAGGGGAGGAGTGGTTTATTGTTTATAAGGAGGCAATTTAAATCTCTAACGGTCAGTGGAGACTTTTAGGTCGAACTACTGAGGAGGGCTCGGGTGAGCCGAAAGTGCACTTTAGTGAATCCGTTGGTTTTTAACTTGTACGGATTGCGTTTACATCCTGCCAAAGTGAGCTGAAATTTTACTATTATACTAGTGTGTCGAAATTATGGAGCAGCATAGTAAAGAAGTTGTGTTAAAGAAGTTGTGCTGTAATTTTATATTTGGAAAAAATTTAAAGCCATCCTATTTCACTAGAAAGTTCACATTTATCAAAATATTAAATTATTAAATTAAATTATTTTGTCCTGTTAAGACCTTTGATAATGGTGAATTTTATATTTGGCCAGAAGTGATTTGGATAATTGATTTTTTCAAATAATTGATATTTAGATAATTGATGCTCTACTATAAGTCTATTTGTAAATGATAAAGAACTAGCAGTTATTATATTAAGTCATAATTAATAAACTGACTTAATAACTATTTTCCTTTTTATTGAATCAAAAAAAGTTCATCCATTTTTTGTTTTCCTCTTCAAGTATTTAAACTATTCTACACACACAACAGAATGAAGTAATTTAAATAATTATAAAAATCCATAAAAGTTAATTTCAAACATGTAAAGTTTGAAATTATCAGATAGTTCTTATCAGCTTTTAATAATCTATAGTTTACTTAGGCAGATAGTATAATGGATAATACAAAATTTTAAAATCCATTTAGACATATTAATGATTTTAAGATTTTTAATAAAACAAATTGGGATGAGTTGAATGATTATTGTTGGCTTTTTTAATTTGAACTAAATCATATTTTACATTTATTTGAAAATTAATGTTTTTTTAGAATACATAAAAATTTAATTTTCTACTAAATTATTTTGACTATATCAGAAAGAAATATATTATGCTGTACATTATAACTAATTTCATATATACTGATTTTTCTGTTTATTTTCTTGCAGAAGTTATAATTTTATATTAATATTTAAAAAAGACAAATATTAGCTAATGCAATAAATAATACTATTTACAATCACTTGTCATCATTTTACTGTGCTTATAATATGATTAAATTATAAAATTTTACAAATCTTGTATCTATGTAATTGTGTAAAATATGAAATAAATATAAAATTCCACAAAAACATTCTTCAAAGGACATTTGAAAAACAAAAAATTTTTAGTCTGTTTATTTATGTAAAAAGTATATGAACAAGAACTATATTGAAGATAATTCAATTAATTGTTAAAGAAAACAATAAAAGAGAATAAGTTGGCTTCATAAAGGGTTTCTTTAGTATTGATCATAATCAGGTTATTATATAAATAACTAAAAAATGCAAAGGCTATCAGTATTTTGCTTCTTATTTATAGATTTTTAAGAAGGCATTTGATCTAGGATTAAACATAAGCAATCCTTTAACAAGTTATTGAATACAATAACAAATCAGTTTATATCCATTTAATAAAAATATTCATAGAAGGAGAATAATCTGTATAAACTTTTTTTTACTTATTCCAATAAATATTGACAAGAATATCTATGTGAGAAGGCCAAAAAGCTCTTACATTCACCATGTTGTCTGTGTGCTATAGTTCTGTAATTGTAAACAATAATAAGTTATTGTCTTACTAATATACATGTTTTTATATTTGTTTTTTTTTTGTTTTGGCAGGTCCTGTTTAACTAGAGTTAGAAATGTGATAGTATTTGCATATTTTACGCCCCCTTTCCAGTCAGGGAGATTACTAAGGGGAAATGTGATAGTAGAAGAGGTGTCATGCTGGACAAAACTGAGTATTGAGCCATGATATGATTCCTTCATTTTTAAGGAAAACTGCTCAAATAATCTACAAAGAGATGGCAAGGAATGTCCATTATATGAGACAGTGAAAAGATGGAAATGGGAATTCATATGTGGTCTCACCAACTTACAGAATGACTCAAGAGAAGCCCATTTGGCAAGGTCAATGTTGTCTGCATTTTGGACGGCAGTATCTGTTATATTGACAAATTACTTAAAAAGAGAGGTTGATAATAACAGAGGCATACAACATGAACTTGCTGCAAAAGTTATGGGATAGTATCAAGGAAAAAAGATGTAGTTTGATGTCAAAAGGTGTGTTGCTGCTAGATGATGATGTACTTGCACATTGAGCTGCAGAAACAGTCACTTCTCTATGCAAATATGGCTATGAAACCTTGCCCATATTCTGTATTCTCCTGACCTGGCACTTTCTTCAGACTTCATCTGTTTTGAAACATTTTTATGAATAAACATTTACAGGAAAAAAGTTTCTTCGATGATGGGGTCATAACTACTGTGGAGAGCCAAATCTGCCAACTTCTACAAATATGGGATTAAATTACTGTTCCATAGATATGAGAAGTGTATACCCCAGAAGGTGGTTATGTTGAGAAGGATGAGTTAATTGAAGAATAAATTTCAGATCTCTAGCACATCTGCATCATAATGAGAATAAGAACTTTTTGGCCTCTTTTCATATCAGAGAGATTTACATAATTTCTTTATCTGTATTATTGAAAGTATGTGTAAAGCAGTATCAGAGACCAATATATAAACAATGATAGAGAAACATACTTTAAATTTTTTTGTTTATAGGTTATATAATTCTAATATTTCAGAATATTTTTGGGCTTGAAAAGATAATTTAGTAAATAAATGTAAAATATGAGAAATCAGGACTCATAATATATATAAATAAAAAAGATAATTTAGTAAATAAATGTAAAATATGAGAAATCAGGACTCATAATATATATAAAATGAATATTGTCATAATATATATAAAATGAATTATATATTAAATAAATGTAAAATGAATATTGTCTGGATTATAAGATTAAATTGAATAATTCTTTGTAAGTTTATTGAAGTAGTTAAGTGCTTTGTTATACTTTGGCCAAAATATAAAAAAATGAGTAATGATATCAGAAAAGTTAAAATAGATGAAAAAGATCTACTTGAACTTCTTATAATCTATACACTAATCAAAAATATTATTTTAAACATAAAAATAAACATTAAGCAAATTCTTATTTATTTTTTAATAGTACAATAATGCCTCACCTTACATTGTTAATTTTTTCCAAGACTTGTGACTTAAGTCGAATAAACTCTTTAAAAAATGACTTAGACACACTATAAATAATCCCTTAACGTTGCTAATAGCATTTTTAAACTTTTAAGTAATTCTATAAATTATTTTGCATATTTTAATCATTTTTTTATTCATTTTTTTGTGATTTTACTCTTTTTATGGTTTTTAGGTGAATTATGAGTTTTTAATAAGTTCACTGATTGACTAACATACAATTGCATAAGCTGATGTTAAGGCTAGATCTCACAGGCATAAATGTGGCATCAATATGCTGATGTAAATGTGTTGCACACAAAATGTCAAGCATACTGATGTTCAAATCAAAAGTGTAAGACGCAACATTAATAAATGATGTTGTTTAGCTATTGACCAATTACTGTGATGTCATTTGAAGTTAGCTGATTCAATATGGATAGCAAAACTCAAAACTGCTTTATTGATCAATGGCTTCATTCAAAGTAGTAATAATTCATAAAATTATTGAATGTCATGGTTTTACAATCACAAAATTCAAAATCTAAAAGAACTGTATGAATGCATGGCATACATCATTTCAGAGAACAACAGAGTTTCAATAACCAGCTCACACCACGATTGGATGAATGGTCAACATACTCTTGTACACAATGTAGAAAGTATGCAGTATTATTCCACTAGTAGCTCATCTTATTGTAGCAGTGAGATCAGCTATATTTATTCTTAAAAAATATCTATTTATTCTCAATTCTGTTATTAAAAAATATGCAGATATGTGTGAATGTTTATATTTAAATATATAGAAAAAAATAATTTATTGATTTTTTTCACAGATAAGGTTTGGAAATATGTAAATCAATCAAAACAAATAAATATTCCAACTGCCAATGTATATACCATTAGTTAATATTAAATGGAAATATAGCAATCCCTGATATTTCTTACTGACAATTTGTGAGTTTTCTGATAGCTCTAATCATTTAGAAAATACAGAATAATTATGTTTCAGCTAATTTTAGACATCAGATTTGCATTTCAAGCCATCACATGTTACTGGTCAGCTTTTCTCTTCTATCATTTTCTAGTAGAATTTCTGTTGCATGCATTAGTTCTGATTTTTTGTTAAATGTTTCTGCTGAAATTCAGAAATGACAAACTTTTAACATTTTCTGCCAAATAAAAACTTTAATAAAATCATATTTTAGGGAAACGCAACCAGATGTCACACAACATAATCATATCCTACTCGCTATCCAGTTTTTTCTTAGTGTTGCATTGTTTTGTTTGTGATAAAAGTCTGCATTTGTCTAAGCGGCCATATTTATTGTGATAGTGAACTAGATTTGGAAAATTATTATTAAAATTATAAAAAAAAATTATTCATTTATTTCAACGGATGTCATATTGTTTCACACTTGAATGCTGGGAGTTGGCTTATATATGTTACGATAAAAGTGATGATTGGTGATTATGTATAACCATAATCATTATGTTAAGTTTGATAAATTTCATTAAATTTCTCATTTTTATCAGCAATTTTACATAATTCCCAAATGAAGTTGGTAAATTTGATGAATATCACTGAATATATTATTTTTAAAGCCATTTTTTATATAATTTCCAAAATGTAGTTCATAAATTTGATATGAAATTTCCCACCTTTTGTTGTTTTAATTAATAATTTAATTATAGCGTTACTGCTATTTCACTTTTACAACAGCCTCTTAGCACTCATTCACCTTTAACTTCAATTATCTCTAGCTGTTTCAATATGGTTTCAACTTCGTCTCTTACACCCTCCTCACCAAATCCGCATCTCTTTTCAAAAGAGATGCTCTCCAAAGTTGTCTTGAGTTTACAAGTCTGGATGTATGCTTCTATGTTTAGAGGCAAACTGATAGCTCTAAAATGATTTTAGTGGTAAGTTGTTGCAATACCATCCAATACATCTTATAGGTACTATCTTTACTTGGCAATTATACATCATACTCAGTTCATTTGCCATTAAGTGATATTTCCTCATTTTTTCATTTTCAACTGTTGTTAACAAATCTTGATTTGTGATTCTGATCTCATTAAACCATATGATATTTTTTTTTTTTGTCATACACAGAAATATCGGGCCACTCATATTCAAGTTTTATAGATGTCTATAAATCTTATAAGGATCAACACAGCACATTTAGCAGTAGGATACATAAATACACTTTAATTTCTTATTAAAAACGTTTTCAGTATACATGGATACTGTATACTGAAAACGTATCCATGTATATTGAAAACGTTTTTAATAAGAAATTAAAGTGTGTTTATGTATCCTACTGCTAAATGTGCTGTGTTGATCCTTATAAGATGTCACTTGGAGAGTAAGCAGTTCTTTAGAAGTTTAGATTTATACTGATGTCTATAAAGGTGTCAACTCTGATTTTCGCACCTTCATTTGCGATTATTTCTTAATTGAGTGAGATCTTATTTTCTTTGACCACTTAAAGCTAAATTTATTACCATAAATGAAGATGAATATAGCCAACTATTTCGTTACTTGATGAGAATGTATTATTTACAGTGCCGATGTCAGGTTATTTTGTGCCCAAGACAAAGTTTACAAGTATGCCCCTTATTTCACAAGTTTGATATTTTTTTAAATGAAAATTTAAACATAAAATATAAAAATTATTTTGGCATGCATTATTAATAATATAGAAAGTAATATACAATATGTATAATATATGAAAATCAAATTTTAATTTTTCCTGCCTTCAATTTTGCAAGTTAGTTTGTGTTTGATTGAATCTGTTAACCTGTTTTGGGGCATTGTTGAGTGCAAGTATGTTTTAACAAGTTTTAACCTTGAGAAACTACGTTCTAAATTGCTACTGACACTGGAAGTGTCAGGAGAACTCTTAGTGCAACAAAATGTTGAGTGTGCAGTTGACAAGCTTTTGCTGTACTATAAAGGATAGTACTTCTTACGGTGACATGGATTTTGGAAGTCTCTGAACTATTTTTTGATGTTCACTACAGAGATCCTCTGTATTAATATCTTTATTAGCATTATGAATCAAAACATTTTCAAGATTTTTGCAATCCTTCTAAAAACAAAGTTTTTTTATTTTCTTCTTTAATTAATTTGAAAATTCTCTGTTATAATTCATTTATTAAAAAAAAGTTATAAAATACCAAAATTTAACTGAACTTACTGCTATTCAATTAAATTTTAATAGCAGTAAGTTCAAATCAGTTAGATAAGGAACAAAAAAACCAAGAGTTACATGCAAAAATATATAAAGTATTCACTATCCTTCTTATCAATAAATAACTAAATAAATAAACAAGCACTAAGACACCTGTCTTAGTGCTTGTTTATTTATCAAGAGTTGCATAGTAAAATAGTGTGATGTGTGAGAGATAACGAAAAAGAATTGATATTTAAATCATATATCACTATTTAATTAAGTATGAATAAAGTATAGATTGAAGTTTTGTATCACTTCATGGCTTGCACCCTAGGTGGTTACCTAGTTTGCCTAAATGATAGTGCTGGCCATGATTATTTATCAAATTTACTCTCCTAGATTGGCAATTATGCATAATGTCTATAAATTTGATTAATTAAGTATGATTTATCATATTTACCACTATGAACTGGTGAGTATGCATAATCAGTGGCGCCTAGACAGAAGGTAAGTCGGGACAAATTCCTGGGGGCCCGTAGAAGATTGGGGGGCCCAGGCTGCTTCCTAACAATAAGAATTTTTTCTGCTTTTTTAAATTATATTTTATAATGTGCAGTTACTTATAGAATTAAAATTGTATTATAAAAGTTTAAGGTAAAGAAAAATCTTTTATTCTAAACAATTAAAATAATAATTAATTATGATAGTTAGACATGAGCATTTCATTTAAACAGAGAAGGAACTGACAGACCAACAGAGCCTACAACAAATTTTTTAAAGGAATAGGATATATGCAGTGGAATATGTTTATAATGTAATGATTGGGACCAGAAAATTATTTCATTATAACTAACATGAAAACAAAAATTTTAAAAAGTTAGGAGCATTTCCCAAAGTTAGTTCCATGAGCCTATGACATTATTCTTTTATACGATATTTTAAAGATTTTCTTTGAAAATATAATGAAAAACTTTAATACACAATAACAACATTAGTGTAACAACTTTAATACACAACAATTACAAAATAGAACACTAACTCAGAGTTTGTGTTCTATTTTGTAAGTGAGAGGCATTGAAGAGGAACCACTTATGGTTCAAAAACGTTATGCCAGAATAAAATTTTTATACTTGCTATAGGGCTGTAAAGGACTGTTTTATTTTAATATAATGAAAATTTGTCGAACCTCAATTTCCTCAAATTGCATTATAGTATACTTATACAGAATTTAAAGTGAATAAAATTTTGAATAATCTATGTATAAAATATATGTAGCATGTATGGTTTTGATATCTTAGAGGAGAAAAGGGAAAAAATATATACAGGGTGTAAATTATCTCCTTCAAAAAACTACACTACGACATAGATGAAATTCAGGCGATTAAAGTGATATAAGACACCTGGGGTCGCAAATCGCAAGCAACGCTAAATTTAATGAGAAGAATGGGCTTGCATTTGTTTAATAATTTCTGAAAATGCTGGTTTAATGTTATCTGACACTGCGATACGAAGGTCTGGTTCCAAGTTTAATTTATTTCGATATTTAGTTTTAATACTCAGTGATCTAGCAGCTTGTAGTCTACAAATATATAAAAATTGTTTTCACTGTACCCCCAGATATCGCCTCGCGTACCCCCTGGGGTACGCGTAGCACACTTTGGGGACCACTATTCTAGATTTATGTGAGTATAATGGTTTGAAAAACCGCACCAAAATGGATCAATAAAAAATATAAAATTCGAAAAAGTCACTTTAATCGCCTGAATTTTGTCTACGTCATAGTGTAGTTTTTTGAAGGAGATAATTTATACCCTGTATATATAGGGGCCCCAAAACCTGATTCAGACTAGAGCCTGGGATTTCTCTCGGTGGGGTGCCATTGCATAATCACTGGTAAATATGATTAATTTGTAATGTATGAAATAAATTTATCATATTTACCAAAATCATTGGTGATTATACATAATAACTGGCGATTATGCATAATCCCTGGATTAATCACTTTTACTGTAACATATACAAGTTTTAAATTTTATTTATTTAAAAATTTTCATGACTGGAGAAGTTTGTTTATACATGGATTTGCTTATTCACTAAATATAAAACTAAAATTAAGTTTCTGACCAAAAGTTTGCATTAAATGTTCACTGGCTATATAGATATAAGAAAATTATTGAATTCAAAAAAGAAATTTTATTTGAAAGTATAGTATAAAAATGTTTTGAATTATTATGAAACAATAAAGAAATAATTAAATACAACAGACTGGTAAAAATTATACTAAATATCTTTTAATGATATAGATTTAAAGAGAGAAAAATGTTTGCCTTGGATGTATGGAAAAATATTTAAGTGTGAAAGAAAATATATTTTTATACACAGGTACTCCACTACTTAAATGAGGTTATGTTTTGATAATTCCATTGTAGTTTGAAAAAATTGTAAGTCAGAAGTATCAACAATGGCAGTAATTTTAGTAGTAATAGCAGACTATAGAAGACCGAATACTACAAGTGGTAATGTCGTCTGGATTTGATCTCAGATTCTTCAAGGTATAAAATCATTCATAATTGAACCTGGTCAAGGTAATAAAATATGTTTACAATTTAACATGGATCCTCCAAAGTAATAAGTAATTACTTTACCATGCAGCCACTGGCCATCTGAAAATTTTTAATAAAACAGAAAAAGTATTTCTAATAGTCTATGAAAATAGCCAACTTTGAAATACTGTAAAGGTAATTGTAAGACCGAATTATCAGAAGTCTAATGATCATAAGTAGGTAAGAGTTTGTGTGCGCGCATGCCTGCATATCCACACATACAATATAGATAAATAGATATATATATGTTACACCCAAAAATCAAAATTGCACAATGACCGAAAAATAGCCAAATGCATTGTGGCCAGTTCCAAATGACTAAACATTGATACTCAGCATTATTATGCTTCATAGCCATCTTGAGGTAATCACAATGTATTGTGGGCAACTCCACCAAAACCAATACACATTCTGAATGATTGAAACTGGCCACAGTGCGCTGTGGCTGTTTTTTTCGGTCATTGTATGATTTTGGTTTGACATGTTTCTTTAATTAGAGGTAACCAGAACGTGTTTGGTTGTTTTGGAACTGATCTCAATGCATTGTGGCCAGTTCTAAATGACCAAACATTGATTCTCAGCATCAGGTATGTCAGACTCATTTTAATTCAAGGGCCATTTAATGATCCTGTAAGATTGCCGCAGGCTATCTCACATTTAAATTTTTTTTAAATTATATTTTATAGTAAGGATTCAGAAATATAGAAAGGATAATTAAAAACATGTAATCAAATAAATATATTGCAAAAATAAATAATTATTACATAATTGCTTTTAATTATGCAAGTTTTTTTTAATTCCTCACTAGCAATCTTTAATTTTCTATTAAGCATTAAAAACTCGCATTTACTATATAAACACAAAAGCTTCCATTAAAATTTTAAAAATTCAAATATTCATAACTACTTAATTTTTTAAATAAGTTAATAACACAACAAATAAATCTTTAACAAGCCCATTAGCATGTTTTTTATACATGTCCTTCAAAGAGGAATTGTTTGGAACTTGATTATTGTATTTGGCTATCCAAAAAAAATACAGGTTCTCATTTATGACTTTTTATTTTTTAGCACAAAACGATGTAGTCCTTGCAGGAAAGCACTTAGTTTGTGTCACCAATTCGAAAGCCATCTGTACGTATATGTCCAATAAGGCCAATCGAAAAAAACTTGTACAACAAATTTCATTAAAATCAAACTAGTACATCATAGTATATGACACAGCTATGAAGTGAGAATTACTTCCTATTATCTCATAACATATGATTCTCATTTTTGTTTTAGTTAAGAACATTGGGGGGCACAAAAAATCACTTTGAGGGCTGCTAACAGCCTGCAGGCTGCCAATTTGACACCCCTGCTCAACATCATTTCGCTTTGTGGCCATTGTAAGGTAACTACAACCTGTTGTGGCTGTTTTTTTCAGTCATTGTGCAATTTCAGTGTTTTGGCATAACATATATATAAGCTATATATATATATTTTCTAATATACTTTTTTGTATCTCCTTTGGGTTCACGCATTTATATGGCAAGGGGGTTTGTGTAGACGCTCCAGTGATCATTCTAGGCTGTTAGTAGTACATCTTTGTCATAATGGCCAGAAATTAGGAATCTGATGAAGTGGTGCCTGAGATAGTCTGGGACCTTCAATGGGACAGCCCTTCTATCCGATTATATCATCTTCGGTTGATTACCAACATGGTGAAATTATCATCTTGATTTTCAATATTCAAAATGAAAACCAGACTGTCAAAAATAGATTTACAACTGGACTGCATACAGGACAGCAAGAAGGGAAATGAAAATATGAATAGAAATTGTATATGTGAAATGTAAATAGACAATAAAAGGAAATGAACATGAGCTTGCGAATGAGATTTACAAAAATAGGCTCTCTGTGAGTGAAACATGTTGAAAAGAGTGTTTGAGAGTGTAAAGAATAACTTTATGGGAATATAGTCTATGCAAAAAAGATAATGAATAAACAAAAAGTAGTGTTGGGATGCTGATGAATGAGATCATAAAAAATTGCATGTTAAAATATAAATGTGTGAATGATAGAATAATATGGATAAGAATGAAGTTAGATTATAGAGGGAGTTTCTAATAGCTGTGTACATTCCTGTAGATAGTACAAGTGAGAATGAATTGAACAATGTGATAAATGAAAGTTATGGCATTGAATAAATGATTGTAACAGGAGATTTGAATAACAGAATCAGTGTAGAGAGAAATAGTAGAAGGATTGTTTGGGAAATATGGTGATCCTAGAATAAATGACAATAAGGAACAACATATGAACAACAGGTCTATACTGAAAGAGGTTATTTGTCTTAAAAACTTTTTGCACAAGGCCATCCATCAATACACCTCATAGAGCCATGAGAAAAGTTGTTATTTCCTGTTCTCAAGTTTGTTCAAAAATTTAAAAAGCAAAATATTCTTCGGTACTGTTCATTAAAAAAGTTCATTAAAAAAGTTCATTCTTCGGTACTGTGTTATTTCCTGTTCTCAAGTTTGTTCAAAAATTTAAAAAGCAAAATATTCTTCGGTACTGGTCATTTTAACAGGATTTTTTTAAAAAATATGATTTTATTGCCGGTCGTGGTCACGTTAAGGGAGGGTCGTTTTAAAGAGGTCGAGAACCATGTTTTATATATACGAAACGGGATGTTCCATCTAAAAGTGGTCGTTAGTTCAGGGAGTCGTTTTAGCAGGTTTCACTGTATTATTTTTTTTATATGTATCATTGGATCACTGCTATAATAGTTGTTAGCTGAATGTTTTTTGAAATTAAAAATATTCTGATATTTTTATTTTCTTATATTATGAAAAAGTTTTCAATATTTTAGTGATGAGTTATGAAAATAATAGGAGTTTAAATTAATTCCATAATTACTACTGTATACTGTTTTTCAATATATAGTAGTAATTATATAGTACTGCAAGTACTATAAATACTGTAGTAAAATAGTTTTGTTAGCTATTCTGTCAACTGAAAAGTATGATTTGGTAATTACATTATATTAAAAATTCATCTGCAAATTTTCAAAAACTATGCAAAATATTTCATAGTAAAAATTTATTGCAAAACATTTTATTTATTTATTGAAAGGAATGAATCGTATTTCCATCAATACTTATAGCATATCAAAAAAAATGATGGTAAAATTAAATCCATAGTAATTATTACTGTATAATGAACAAATGCTTACTCCAAATTTGATTTTCATAAGTTTATATACAAAAATTTCTTATTTATAATGAATAATTTCTCAGATAGAGTAAGACAAATTGATCTTAATATAAAGAAAATAATCAAATAACTTTTGTGTTAGCTAGTTATAAACTTAAAATATTATTGATTTACTTTATTATTATTAACTAGCAAGGGTACCCAGTGTTGCTTGGGAATTTTAGTACATAATATACAGTTTATTTGACAATTTTTATTCCATCATGATATCGAGCACCTTTGCTAGTAATGAAACCAAACCTTGATTTCACACAACAGGAATGAATTTATGTTTGGTTAATGTGAATTAAGCCATTCAATCACACAGTATACTTTTGTCAGTGACTACTTTTACAACCATCACAAGCTGGCCAACACTCGTGGCAGGATCTACTTGAAAACTGATGTTTAACAAGATGGGCCCAGATTCCATGAATTTATAAACTTTATGGGCAGATTTATGATGAACTATGCAGAAATATCATTTTAATATGTAATTCATTTAGCATTATAGCATTTAGAATCAATTGGCTGACTGCAATGGCATCACCCTGTTGCTATATCATTGTAATATCATATCGGTGAGACTGACATCATCACAAATTTGTATGTGATTCTGAACAATTTAAATGAAGGTATTTTCATTTCCACCCTGTGATAATCTTGACCCAGGGTAGCCTATGCTACTCACAGAGATGAGGGAAGTCTGCATGAAGAGTTTGGTTCTAAAGGATCAAATGCAGGAGTCTTTGTGGAACAAACAGACAATAACCATTGCATTTTACATATAAATTGTCAATGGCAAAACTTTCAGAGACTTTGCTATTGACAAAAAATTAAAATAAAACATTAATATACAATAAATAAAATATGAGATTTAATATCAAATATGATATCTAAAATATTTATAAGCATTCCATATTAGTTTATTTTATTATTTCTTAAATATTTAGCAATCAAAATTAAAATCCAAATTTTGCAGTAATATACTTTCCATTTCCACTGGGAATACAATATTCAGTTATTCTTACAATATTTATTTTTACTAATCTTTAAACAGAATAATTGCTAACTAACCATAAGTTATACCTCAAAACCTTTACCACATTCCAGTTAGTGTGTCAAAAATTATCTATGTAATTATTTTATTTATTTTTTCCTTACATAATTGTACTTTCAAGTTTAGAAAAGGAAATTAAGAAAAAATTCATAAAATTTTCCCATTTTGATTTTTAATATATGTAGTCATTTTAGCAAGTACAGAGCAATTTAAGAAAAAATTTCATTATTCTGAATTGCCACAGAAACCAACATCAACATGCTCAATGAAAGTTTTGTCAAAACAAGTGTAACAGAAATACATCCAGTCATCATCAACTGCACAAATCTCAGATCAGTATCCCAGCTGTGATTTATCATTATATTATATTTTGTTTATAGTGGTGCAGTTATCTATATTAAAAGTCAACAACAAAGTTATATAAACAAGAAAAATTTTATGATGTCAATAAGATCTTTATTAACCTATAAAAGTGTTCAGAAAAATATTTTCTTTGTGCTATAATTTGTTTAATTTTTAAGATAGAAACAAGAATAATTTTACATTGAATTTTAATTTGTTTACCTAACATGTTCTTAGCTTTTTGTTATATAGCAGAAGAATTATTACTATGGATTTGAAGCAAGTGCTTCTATCTAAGAACAAATTTTTAAGTGTTATGTAATTTTTTTTTGAGAGGACAGTAAACTACCACTAATTTCATTCTTCAATTATCATTATTTATATGAGATTCATGTTTTATAGGTTAGTAAAGTTATATGTTAGGGGAATCTTTTGGAGACATTGCCATTGAAAAAATTTAGAATACAATGAATCTGCTTAATTTGATGGCAAGAAGAAAACATATTTTAAAATTTTTAAAAAACTTGCATTCTGTTCAAAAAATATCATACCTTTTCTGCAAAATATGAAATTTTCTCTTTTTACCTTAAAAATTTAAAAAAAAATACAAGCTATAAAGTTTAGTGAATTTTTTGAAAAATTGTCAATTGAGTAGTGCTCTCATTTCAGTTAAGCTTCAGCAGAAAATGCAAATGCAGATATTCAACAGAAAAATGCACTATGCTTGCTATGCGTATAAATGTAGACAGTGCATAAACAAGATGGCAGATTTCTGGCAAAGAATGATGCCATATAAATTAACTTTCATTTTAGATTTCAATTATATGGCAACTTCTACTTTTTATTATTGATTTCTTTTCCCATATTTTAGAATAAGACATTTTTATATATAATTTGTTGAAAAATTTACATAATCCTTATATTTCATATTACAGGAATAAAAAGAAGGAGAAAATTAACTGAGATAAATATGGCATTAAAGGCATTAACATGTAAAAATGCAAATGCAAGATCATTCATGAATACTTTCTTATTTTTATGTTCTTGGATTTAACAAATAATCTCTACAACAAGCACTTATCACAAAACTGGATAGCACTATAATGCTCATTGTAACTGAACTTTATTATATTTGAAATACGGTAGATTGTTATGAAGGCAGGATTCTGTCATAAAAAAAAGTTAAATACATAACTATTTTAAAGCATATCAAAACTTAATTTTCTTATTTTAATTAATTTACAACAGATAAACTGCAAGAAATTAAATATAATTAAGTTTTAATATTAAAAATAATCCAATAAAATCTGCTTTTAATATCATATAGTAACTTTTCAATTTAAATTTCTCATAGTTTTGATTATTTATTTTCTAAATTTGCAGTTCTCAATTGTAATTTAATATCGGTATAAATAAAAGTATGTAGAAAATACCTATTGCCATGGAGTATTGAGGTTTTCTAGGATGCTTTTCAACATCTAAAAGTTCTTTAATTACCTAAGAATATTTATAATATTTTTATCTCATGCAAATATTAAATTAAAATTACTGATTAATATATAGTCATAAAATACCTCTGGTGATTCTTTCCCTTGGCCAACTAAAAATAAGACTGATACCATATAACGAATCTGATGCCATAGAAAAGCATATCCTTTAATTGTCAATTCATAAACTTGATATTTTTCTTCAAAGCTATTAATAAATAAGATTAACATATTTAATTTAAATGAAAATTATAGTTAGTTAATTACTAATTTTATAAAATAATGATAAAATCAATAATATACAGTGGGTCCTCATTTAATTTTGGGGTTAGTTTCCTGAAAATTGAGACATTAACTGAAACAATAACTAAAATCAGAAAACTCATAGGCCTGATATTATAAGTCAGAGTTATGTTCTTAAAGTGCTTTCTTTCTGGTGCTAAAATTGATACTATTTAGTAGATTTCTTCAATCACTATTATAATGATCAATAATAGAATTAAATGAATGAAAAGCATGATTTAATTGTAAATTTTTATTGGAAAATGTTACCCATAAATTCTCATTGTTTTTTATCCTATAAATTATATCTTATAATTTATGGGAAAGATAATTATTTTCTAATAAAGGACACTAGAATTCACAGATATTATATCCATGGTTAGCTTTTCTAAACATCAGTTCACTATCAATTTCCAATATGCCATTCCTATCATATATCACATCTCAATTATACCCAACAAGGCCAGCTGCATTGTAGAGGAAGAGGATAAATAAGTCAGGCTCAACCCTCAAACAATTTTTCCAGTGTGGGATTTGATCCTGGTCTTCTGGTTGAAAAGTCAGTGTTTCCACACAGTGAATCTGCCCAATTGATCTTTGAAATATAGTTCCATACTATGTTCTTAGACAATATTGTGTAGCCTACATGAATTAGTGCTCATATAAAATGTGGTTAACTGATTTTCTATAACTACACTATAGATTTCCAACATGTTTTCTGTCTCTTACTTATGAAACTTAAGAAAATGGAATTTTATCCCATTCTGCTGCCTCAAAAAGTTTAATTTTTTAATTAATTAATTTAGTTTTTGCTTACAACTTAATACTGAAACAACATTAAGTGAGAAAATATTCAACATGGATTTACTCTATAGTAGATCCTTGTTGAACATTGATTCACTTAACATACAAAGATATATTATGTACTATATAATATACACTCAGCCCTCAATTTACACGATAGATACGTTCCTGGAAAAATCATGCAAAATTGTGTACTCGATGGTGATTGGCTAGCTTTAAAGAGTTATAACTTGAAAACGGTGCCATTTAAACCATATGTTCATTGGACATTTTCGACTTATTTTGAGATCCCCTATCAGTACACAAAATTTTACGACGAAGTTTTTCTTCACCCTGTATATTATGATAACTCTTTTATCACTAAAAGAAATTAGTTCATACTCCTTTTATCTGTAGAGAATAATAGAATGCATCGCATACAATAGATATACAGGATGAAGAAAAACGTTGTCGTAAAATTTTGTGTACAGATAGGGGACTCAAAACAAGTCGAAAATGTCTGATGAACATATGGTCTAAATGGCACCGTTTTCAAGTTATAATTCTTTAAAGTAGCCAATCACCATCGAATACATAAAGCGTCGCATGTCAAGACGCATCGCATTGCGTCGCTCTCCTATTTACTACCGTGTAATAAGAAGGCGAGTGACGTATCTTGGCAACGCGACGCGACGTCACGAGAAAATGTCTGATGAACATATGGTCTAAATGGCACCGTTTTCAAGTTATAACTCTTTAAAGTAGCCAATCACCATCGAATACATAAAGCGTCACAACGCGTCGCATGTCAAGACGCATCGCATTGCGTCGCTCTCCTATTTACTACCGTGTAATAAGAAGGCGAGTAACGTATCTATATATTATAAGGCGAGTGACGTATATATTATGATGAGCAAAAAACTGCATATTCTTGAAAATTTCTTAAGCACTCTAAAGTCTAAGCACCACACTTTAATATATAACTAATACAGATCAGTGGTTCTCAATGTCGGTCATGTCATATTTTTAAGGAGCATGTAAAAAGATTGAATTAATAGAAGTTATAAAAGAGGGCTACAGAAGTAAATGAACTTAGGAAGAAGACCACAAAGTAAAATGGTGGCTGATAAACACTGATATATTTAATATTTTATTATGTCAAACATATATTGAAGAAAACACGATGACTAAAAATTGTTCGTACGGAAGAAGACCACAAAGTAAAATGGTGGCTGATAAACACTGATATATTTAATATTTTATTATTTCAAACATATATTGAAGAAAACACGATGACTAAAAATTGTTCGTACATAGATTAATTTTTTTTCTAGAATCCGTTTCCAGAAACAGGATTCTTATCAAAATAAGTCGAAAATGTGAATGTGAAATGTAGAAAAGAATAAAGAACTTTGGCCTTTCATAAAACTGAAAAGCAATGCAGAATTTATATACAGTAAGACCCCGTTTAACGCGAGGGAAAAAAACCAAGCGCTAAATGAAACAGCGTTAAACAAGGTCATTTTAAAACATAAATAATGGGAATAGATGAAACAGGACAGTGAATAAAAAATATACGTATTTTATTTTGTAACTTCTTTTATTGTATTACATTAATTATAGACATTTTTTATTGCTAATATCGATTTGTATTCATAAATCATTAATGAAAAAATTCTTAAAATTAGAAAATAAAAGGTTTTAAGAACAAAAGAACTAAACAACGAAAAAATTTCGATGAAAGAATAACGTTCTAACTTCAAGGAACTATATAGTTCGAAGTAGCAGAATAAGCCACTTTAACCTTATCGAACTATAGTTCGAAATGGCAGCATTTAGGTTAAAACTAAAATGGGATAATTGTTATTTTTGTTACTGTAAAATAACGTTGATGACAGATTATATATATGAACTGTAACACAGCAGACTTTCGTATGTACTTCACAGCTAATATCGATTTGTATTCATAAATCATTAATGAAAAAATTCTTAAAATTAGAAAATAAAAGGTTTTAAGAACAAAAGAACTAAACAACGAAAAAATTTCGATGAAAGAATAACGTTCTAACTTCAAGGAACTATATAGTTCGAAGTAGCAGAATAAGCCACTTTAACCTTATCGAACTATAGTTCGAAATGGCAGCATTTAGGTTAAAACTAAAATGGGATAATTGTTATTTTTGTTACTGTAAAATAACGTTGATGACAGATTATATACAGTATATGAACTGTAACAGCAGCAGACTTTCGTATGTACTGCACAGCACTGATATCAAACGCACTGCGAGACGGCATAGGATTATCAAAGCAATAAATTCGTGTGATTCTGGATTTATGTGAGTATAATGGTTTCAGAAACCCCACCAAAATAGATCAATAAAAAATATAAAATTCGAAAAAACCGCGTTATATTGAAACAGCTTTAAGCGGAGCAGTCTTAAGCGGGGTCTTACTGTAATTTTCTATATCGTGTTATATTAATTTATATTAACAGTGAGCAGTGAGCAGACTATTTCTTCATTAAAGAATTTATTTCTTAATGATGATTACAATTAAAATTATATGCATCTGATAAATATAAAAAAAAAACTTTTAAATTAAAACATGAAATTATTTATCAAATGCCATCAAACTGTTATAAAACTATGCGTATAATTTTTGAATCATTCATAAAAAATACATAATTATGATTTTTATTGCAATACTTATATCAATAAAAACTTAAAAATAGAAAACATTTAAAAAAAATCATTTCTTAGAAATTTCTTTATTGATTATATCAATAAATATTATGTAAGGGGAGGACTTTTCAATCCTCTCTCGATGTGAATATGAACTTTGGCATGAATGTATGTGAATTTAGCACCTCCAGAAAAATGTTAGATGTTAATTAATATAACACGATATAGAAAATTACAGTAAGACCCGTTTGATACTGCTCCGCTTAAAGCTATTTCAATATAACACGGTTTTTTTTCGAATTCTATACTTTTTATTGATTCATTTTGTCGCGGTTTTTCAAACCATTATACTCATATAAATCCAAAATCACACGAATTATAGTTAGGTACGTAGGTAATTTATCATGAACTAATCATATATAAATTTAAATATGCATTTGCTTCAGATTACTAAAATAATAATCTTTCAAATATATATATGTATACTACTTATAAGTTTAGTATTATATTTTATAAAACATCTCCATCCATCTCTAAATATGAACTCTTTTCTGAGTTTAACCTTCAGAAAATCACGTTTAGACAAATAACTTAACAAAGTTCAAAAACTGCTAACAAATATAATTTAACTAGAATTAAAATACCGTGTTAATAAGCTTTTGAAGCAGTGGGATAAGTAACAAAAATTTATTCAACCGGAGTACTTTCTGTTACAGCATATCCATATTCAGCAGTTACTGACATTCAGAACTTACTATTCTTTTCTTTTCCAATCAAATAATATTTTATTCTTATTCTCGACGGGAATATATAAAAAAACTATATACGTAGTTTATATATCTGTACCTCGGAGGCATATGTTCAATTTAAAAAAATTGGATATAGTATCATATGCCTCTCAGGTACAGATATACAAAATATATAGTTATATATTTTATATAACTATATCGATGATGTTGACCTGAAGAAATATTATTTAAAATAATTTTCGCACAAAAAAAAGTTGACAGAATGAAATACATCAATATATATTAATAATTTTATAACAATCGTGATAAGAAAAATCCTTTTTGTAAATAAGAAAAATAAAATTTGTAAATATAAAAAATGAAAAATTCTTTTGATCTCTCCTATAACACGATAGATAGGTTCCTAAAAAAACACCGTGTTGTGTGAATCCGTGTTATATGAGACCTGGAGCCAATGCAAAGAGGAGAGTTACGTTCCAAAACCAATTAAAAAACAAATAACTTTGTTTAATTCCACATAAGAAACTTTTGTTAAGAATATTAATAACACGAAACATAAAACAAGAAAAAATATATACGTAACCCCTTAAAAGAAAATAAAATACGTAAAACAAAAGGAAAGAAAAAAGTATACAGTCTATATAACATTCATTTCATAATTATATCTTCCTTACAGCTATTCAGTTAAAACGAGAATGTTTTTCTTTAACAATATCAACTTCACATTCTGAACATTTTTCTGCATTTAAAGTTTTTGTATCTTCTGATCTCTTTACAAAATCTGTTATCTAACCCGCTAAAAAATAATCATTCCTTAATATATACGAAAAAAAATTAATTTATAAAAAAGTTTTTCTTCTCTTTCACATTCCTCTATCGAAGAATAAAAACTTATATTTTATCCAAAAACTGAACGATTTGACCGCAAAGTATTCAATTGTTGTCATTTAACTCAATTTGAAATAAAAATCGAAAACAGATTGTATATCACCCCTCTCATGGCCAACTATCGAAATTGCATTTCTGACTAATTTTACCAAAGTATTTCCCAATGATTGCATTTTATGTGCATGTATTGTGTGTCCATAATGTGGACTTTAAAAATTAATGAAAATATTTTATGTTGTAGGAGAGTAAATGTATTAAGTAAAAACCGTGTTATATGAGGGTTTCCGCAATTTTCAAATCGTGTTAGAGCGAAACCGTGTTGTAGGAACTCGTGTTATAGAAGCGATACCTGTATTTAGAAAGCAAAACAACTAAAAATTTATGTTTCATAACATAATACACTTTCATACATAAAAATCAACCAATAAATTCTATTTAGGTATTACAACATAAACATGTATTTAGAATGTGAAGTAACAATAACTAATGTTTATAAAAAACACTAAATTTTTGTCCATCAGAATAATTTTTAGTGAACCCGAATAATTTAACAATACTGTAATTTTATATAATTTTATTGTGCTATATGTATATATATATATACATATAGCACAATAATTTTTTTCACTTTAAAAAGAATAATATGGAAAATATTGTTAAATATTCTAATAAAACTGTTAAAATATTTTTAACAAATAATTAATTCCATATTATTCTTTTCGTTTCCATGACAACTTTAACAACTTTTCCGTCGGATTATACGAATCCGCCTTTTCGGAGTCAATATCATAGTTAAAACTGAAAAATTTAATCAATATGAATATCAGAATTTCTTATTTCAAATACTGTATCAATAAACTATTTATTCGCAAATAAGTTGGTAAGAATAATTCGTAACTTATATTTAGACTTACACTTAATAAAACAGTAGATATTATATACAGTCCAAGCAGGTTATAAGGGAATCGAGAAGACCCACACTTTTTGTCCCTTATATCCGAATGCGTAACAAATCGGCGCCTCGTCGGGTGGGCAAAGTGAACATCGAAGAGTTTTCAATTAGGGTTATTTCGGTTTTAACCGAATATCAGTTATTTGAGTTGTGTAATTATTCGATTACCGGTTATGAATCTTCTATCTGTGGTATACATAAAATAAGAAATAATTAATACTATAGTAGATATTACCTGCTCATATAAATGAGCGGAAATCCTGTCATTTAATCTCATAAACTTGGATTACTTCTTCTTCTTGGGTTATTGAAGTATAACTCTCCTTCTTCACTTCATAATATGGAGGGTTTAGCTAGAGCTTTTTCTTCTTCTTCTTCTTTTGGATAATATGGAGGTTATAGCTGACGCTTTTTCCTCCGATGGTGATTTTCATATAAAGAAGTATAACTTAAAACTTCTACGAACTTATATAACAAATTATTAGGTGGCGCCATTTTCAGTGTACAGCGCCACCTGCGGATGTTGTCTTTCTTAGACGAACTACAATATTAATTTAATTTGTATTCATTATTTTTTTAATTATTAATACAAAAAAGCAACAAATTGGCTTTTTATGATGTTTTTATATTTTTAAATAAATTACACTGATAATCGGCCGAGGTAAAGCAGGATGAAAAGTAGGTCATCACAAGGAAGAGTACTAAAAAATGAAAAATTATCTCTATTTTAAATAAATTACACTGATAATCGGCCGAGGTAAAGCAGGATGAAAAGTAGGTCATCAAAAGGAAGAGTACTAAAAAATGAAAAATTATCTCCATTATAGCCGAATTTTCCATTATATTCGACGAAAAATATACACAAAACATAGGTTTTTCGCCGAGACCGGACGCTTTTGTCCCTTATATCCGAATTTTCTTTATATCCGACTTCCTAATAACCGGCTTCGACTGTATAAATTTTTCTTCCATAACATCAAGTTTAAATTTATTCCATCAACATTAGTCAAGTGAGGTCTAATATCAAGTAATTAGAAAAATAAATGCTATATATGTCTATTCGATGATCAAGGAAAAAACACAAACATTGACAGATGAAGAATTAATTAAGAGATATGATATACAAATGTTGATGAAATTCATAAAAGGAGATCCATCATCGTATATGATATATTACAACCTTCCACAGTTCAGGTCTCGCAAGATAAACTTATTTCATTTTCGGGTGAAGAGACTGGAAAAATCTTCTTCTTCTTCAGGTAATATGGCGGTATTTTAGCTAGCGCTTTTTACTCCGATTGCGAGGATTGGAAAAATCTTACAAATCTTCTTTCTTTATAAGAACAATTGTTACGTTTAATTGATTATAAACGTCAGAAGAGGGGACATCAAAAATGGTTCTTTTTTGTGTATATAAATAAATAAATAAATATAATTATCAGTAATTCTTAAAATGCAAATCGATTACAATTAATTGATATTTTTGGAAATCATTAAGATAAATTAAAAAATATAAATTTGCTATCTGCGTTTTTCTTATATATTGTATATAAATACTGTATATGATAAATCAAGCATAATTTAATGCTTGATTTATTTATTTATTTTTTTTTTCGTAACGTTAAAATTTTTATTTTCAGAAAAATTTTTATCTTCGTAACGTTATTCTCGGTTTAAAATTAATGTTCAGCATTATCGTTGCATGTTCTGTTCATATTTCTATTCATTCTATTAAAAATATCTTTTGATATTCAAAATGCAATAAGAAATACAGTGGAGTCCCGTACAACGCGGCGGATACGTTCCGCGTTATATGAGACATGGATTGTCAGACGATTTAATATAAAATCGTCTGACAATATAAACTTGTCTCTGAGTTCCAACACTGATTGTTAAAGAGATGAGTTAGTTTCAAATATGATTTTATTGTGTGCAGAGTTTAATTAACTTGTTTTAAAGAAGGTTTCTTTTAATAAAGGGAAAAACCAAAACAGAATACAGGTAACTAAATTTAAAAAAAAAATATTATACACAAGTAAACCCCATATAACACGGACTCCGAAAACGCAGATTTGTATAACCCGACGGAGAAGTTGTTAAAGTTGTCATAGAAAAGAGGTAAACATTGTTTGGTTTTTATTACAATCAACAGATATTATAAGCTACGGATAAGTAACGTTAAAAATTATCCTACGCGTTATACGAGATTGTTTATAGCGTTATATGAGTACTAGTCGTAATTTTTTCGTCGCGTTATAGCGGAGTTTGTTGAAAATCATAAAACTAATTGTTATGAGAATTAAAACTTTTATGATTGATTTTTTGTATTTTTTAATTATATTTCATAACCAATTCTTATTTTTTCTATAGAGATCTTTTTAATATAAATTATTTTAACAATTCATTTAAAAATTCTAACAATAAATACATTCTCCTGAAAATATATTGACAGAAGTTTTATTTTATGGTTTTTTTTTTTTTTTTGAATTATAATAATTAAATAATAATTTTCTATAATTAAATGGTTTTTTTGCGAAGTATAGACTATCACTTTTCTCAAATAATAGCAAGAAATAATTTAAAAGTAAAGAAAAATAACGTTTTGAAGTAAAAATAACGATGTGCGGCGTGTATCCATTAAATAACAGTTACAGGCTGGCGAATATATTTTGATATTACGAGCTTCCTGTTTTGAGATGATATATAGTACTTAGATGAGAGTTACAGTCGTAAATTTAAGGATTTTGGTGGTTATGCTGGATGAAAATAATAGCCTTAAATAACAGGTTCGTAGATTGAGCTGTCGTAAGTCGGAATTGCATGCGTGTTTCATTACTGTCTAACAAATTATCTATCACACCCGGATAATTCCTGCTTTTCTTCGATTTTATGAAAACTGTGTGCCACAATCGATCTTTCGACAATAATAAAGAAATTTTCTGAGAAATTTGACAGCTCCGTGTTGTTATAATTTTGATTACTTTGATGTTGCATATTGTTCACTTTCATGTTAACCCTTTAAAGCTAGCCAACACTATCGAGTACACAAAGCGTCACGATGCGTCGCGTTGCCAAGACGCGTCGCATTGCGTCGCTCTCCTACTTACTACCGCATAGTAAGAAGGCGAGCAACGTAATGTGACGCGTCTTGGTAACGCGACGCATCGTGACGCTTTGTGTACTCGATGGTGATTGGCTAGCTTTAAAGGGCTAAATTATTCGCGATGTTACAGTAAATTGCCATAACATAATGACAATTCTGGCAAATAAATTATAAGCTTCGAATAAAATTACGATATTAACATGATTTTAACATGTAGTAAATTATCTGCGTGTCTATAATATATACGATGATCAGATGAGCAATGATGTTCTGCGCATTACAATCGATTCTAACAGTTCTAAAATGGCGGAGAGTTGTAATTTTAAGTCGTCCTCGAATGGCTGCATGATTAGCTTGTGAAAAGAAGTAAATTGCATCGAAATGCTTATTCGAAACTGAAAACTGAAAACCCAGAGGCACAACTAATAAAAATAAACACCGTTCTTACTGACGCTGTTACCGTTTACATAGAAATCGACTATTCCGTGCGCATTAATACCTTCACAAAAGTTGGTAACACGCCACTCCCATAGACTCAATACTGACTTCCGATGGTGTCGTTAAGTATAAGTGTGAGTTCGGATGCACTATTGCTTTCTTCAGTTAGATTAAATAGTGATAGCACCATATTTCTTTTAAAATACAACTATATCTTGTGACGATTATGTTTTCATTATTTCATTTATATATTTTTATTTTAATTTTTGTTTTCTTGGAATAACATAAAATAATTTGAAAACTATATCCGGATAATATATATAAAATTCCGAATAGAATAATTTTATTCCTGGAGTTGTAAATTATAATAGAAATGCATTTTTTATTGATGTATTTAAAATACTTTAGATGAAAAATATTGATTATGAAGAATCAAAATATTTATTCGTTATTTTTTTTTTTGATAAAAAAATTGATAAATATCAAGAAGAAAGCTATTTGAATATATAATGTAACAATATTTTATGAGCAATACTAACAAAAAGTATATTCTTAAGTTCATAGCTAAATGATCTCGAATAACTTCGTTAATATCTTTGAGAAAAATAATAATAAATAACTTGAAAAAAATTTAATCATTTTTCAATATTTTTTTCCTATCTTTGATTAATTTGTTTTTATTTAAAAAAATGCCTATCTTTCAGAATTTTTTAAACATTTTTGTATTTACAATCTTCTTTCGTTCGTTTAATTTTGAATTTTGTCTTTCGTATATTTTTGTTTATTACTGATAATGTTGAAAACAAAATCCAAGCAGTAAAGTAAAGATAATTTCGTAAAACTGCCTTTAGATATTTTATCTTATACTTTTAAGAAGATAGTTCTTGCAAAATATTTACACTGTTTTTAAAACACTTCATACGTGAAATTTATTTTAAGAAATACTCTGATAAAGTGAAATATTTATTATAAGAGTGATGTCTAAAATAAAAGTTTAAAAATTCGTATTTTATAATTTCAAATTCAACAAATAAATAAATTTCCTGAAAATCTTAAAAACTTTTTGTTAACATAACTTGAAATACAGTAAACTCCCGTATAACGCGCTCCCCTATAACGCGACGAAAAAATTACGACTAGTACTCATACAACGCTATAAACAGTCCCGTATAACGCATATGATATATTTAATATTCGAAATAGTTTTTATCCTTTTGTTTAAAAACGCAGAATATATATACTTATAAAAGATGAAAAGGTTTATAAAAGAACTTAGAGACAAATATAAATTTGCATAAAATTGTCTGAGAATGAATGTCTCATATAACACGATTTCCTATAATGCGGAACTTCCCGCCTTGTACGGAAGTCCGTTGTGTTGAGAAGTTGATATTTATTTAGCCTAAAATTCAAATTTTAAATTTATCGAAGAATTTCTTAGCACAAAACGAAAATTTTGCAGAAAATTTCAGCACAAAATGATTTAAAAATATATATATATTCCACTAACTTATTTTCCAAATTTCAAGGTGGAGGAACTAGCATTTTCCTAGCCCTCATTTAAAATTTTTAAATTTTTCCAAAAATTTCGCAACACAAAACGAAATTTTTGCAGAACAATTCGGTACAAAACGATGACAAAAATTTTCATGAAATGTTTGGATGAAGGGATTGGGAAAACAGAGCTACATTTAATGTGATTCTAATTGAAAAATCTTTAATAGTATTTAAATAAGTAAATGCAAATCATAAAGATTATAATATTAAATTATCTGTATTACTAAAGTGAATTCGCGTTTTTACGAACCTCTAATTTACGAACTATATGTTTTTACGAACTATTTAGTTGGTCCCAAAAAGTCCCTAATGTTAATTAATGTCATTCTTATTTACAAACTTTTTGGGGATCCATACGAGTTCGTAAAATCGAGAGTCCATTTTATTAATATAATCGTCATATACAGTGATAACTTGGTTAACGACGGCAATCCGTTCCAGAATTAACATCGTTAACCAAAACCGTCATTATCGAAGGCGCGATTTTCCATAGGATTTAACTGAAAATTGATTAATTCGTTCCGGCTCCTTCCTACAACCATAGAAAGTATTAGCCCATAGGATTTAACTGAAAATTGATTAATTCGTTCCGGCTCCTTCCTACAACCATAGTAAGTATTAGAACTCATTTAAAATTTCTTAAAAATATGGAAAGTATCATTTATTTATTATATTTGCTAGAAAAAAATTAATATTAATAAAATGAATTGTTCATGAAAACAGTTTTTGATTATCAAACTTCACCAGAAGGACAATTGGGCTCACTTCGGAGTTTTTTTTTGACAAACGAACCCGTAAACACTGATTATCATCTTGTAGATTCAACGATTATTATACGGATAAGATTTGATTTTGTCTTTTGATGGCGGACGAACAGTCATACCACTCACTGATTTATTGTCTATATGAACTGTAGGATCTCGGACAGACGTTTTTTTTTCTTTTTATGGAATCCGAAACTGTGACGTTACATCACTCGCAGGTGTCAATAATATAACCCAAACAAACAATAGAATCAGACTTTGTTGGCAGAATTTAAAATAATAATTACACAAACAATAGAATCAGACTTTGTTGGCAGAATTTAAAATAATAATCGAATAGAATCAGACTTTGTTCGCAGAATTTAAAATAATAATCGTCTAGACGTCACACCACTCGCAGGTGTCAAGTAATATATATCACAAATAAACAACGAATTCACACCACTTGCAGGTGTCAATTAATATATAACACAAACAAACAATAAAATCAGACTTTTGTCAAGTAATATATAACACAAATAAACAATTGAATTAGACTTTGTTTCAGAATTTAAAATAATAATCGTCTAGAAATCAACTTTAAGAAACTAAACACTAGTGAACTGTTACACATCTATTTTTAATTAAATAATTTGTTTTCATTACCTTAATTATCATTTATTTAAATATATTTTTTATGGTTATAATTTTAATGAAGATATTGTCGGATTTGAATTGATTGTGATCAAAAAAATAACGATAAACAACTGAGCTAACGATTGACGTGATCGATGACGAACTGTTTTACAGAGCTCTATTTTGTCGGAAGTTCACCTAATCAGGAGTCGTTAGCCAAATCCTGCATCGTTAACCAAGACATTTTTTTCTTACAGCCACTCGTCGTTATCCGAGGCCGTCGTTAACTAAGGTAGCACTGTATTATAAAAATATATCTCATAGCGGTAGTCATTTTGAACAGCATGTCAATGGCTACTCAACACTCATGACGAAGTCAATCGAAAGATTACAGGATGGAGTTCAACGAGCTGGACACGGATCCCTGATGAAAGACTGGAAATGTGGAACTCTGAATTAAGCCTGGACCTTCCAAAATGGTAAGTGGATTGCATTATCCGGTTGACGCAATGTAATTTAGATATGGTTAGGTTAGTTTGGTTAAGTCGCCATGTCGCACGAGGGATATTCTATACCTGGCGGGGCAACTTATAGAGCCCATCACAGGCTGGCCAACACTCATGATGGGTCAATTTAATGGTTGAAGGATGGGGTTCAACGAGCCCGGCCAGGACTCTTCCTGAAAAACTGGAGGTGTGGGACTCGGATTTGAACCCGGTTCTCCAGGGTGGTAAGCTACAACTATGTAATTTAGAAGGTTCTAGTTCATATTTCATCAGAAAATTCTAAGCATAAACTCACCAATATAACCAATTAGTTAATATTAAAAATAGTATATATAATATTCGCTAATTTAGAGAAATATAATATTTATAAAATTGACTTAATATCAGATTTATGTAATTTTTTTCTAATAAGTGTCGATCAACGATCTAAATATTTGGATACACTGTTCAATACCAGCAACGAATGAATCCGAGCCTAATAATGTCGTAAAATCGACGATATAGCAAATTGACATTGTTTTGGTGGCCAGATGTATCCCGTTTATGTTAGTAAAAATGATGACAAGATCCAAATAATTAATAAAAAGGGTGTAGTATTCCAATATGCACTATTATATCACGTAACCCCACCACTTCAGTAGCTTCACTTGTTGCTAGTATCGAGCAGTCTATCCATACATTTAGATCATTGGTGTCGATATTTGTGATGCTGTTGATATATCAGAATGATAACCTATCCCAAGTTATCGATAAAATGCTAGCAGCGTGGATTTGCGATTCTGATTTCTCAACAACCATCTTTTAAATTTTTAAAATTCTTAAATATTATTTAATATTTTACTAGTTACAGTTCAGCTAGTATCAGTACTAGCTGTTTTCTACAAATTTCATATTTAACTATTTTATTACTAGCTATTTTCTATTTTCTAGCTATTACTAGCTAATAATATTATTAGCTTTTTCTCTAGTATATTACTACAGAAAATAAACTAGTAATAAAATACAAGTTTGTATTATGTATTAGTAGTAATACATAATACAAGTTTGTATTGTGTATTAAAATACATAATAAACTTGTATTAAGTTTATTAATACAAGTTTCTCAAATATCTCATAAATCTATAAAAAGAAATTTAAAATTCATTCAAAGATTTTTTATTGAATGAAATGAAAGCCATAGAAAGTACTGTAAATAATTCAGTATCAATCATTTTTTGCTTTCAACAATGCAAACTGCTTTTCGTTATTTTCAAAGCAGTTGGTTGGATTCATTTAACTGAAAATATATTTAGTTTTACATTATATATCAAAGAAGTTTTGTTTCACACATTTAGAAGAAGATTTTTTCTTTTTGTAGTGAATTTATTTATTTTTTCTGAATTCGTTAGATGCAAATCACAGAGTTTAATGGATACAATATATTCAATAATTTACAAAATTTTTTAACAAAGGACAAATTGCTTAAAAATTCTGATATTTCAGATTATTTATAATTAGTGATTGTGTTCTCTCAAACTTTTTGCTTTCTTGAGATTCTAAAAAAATGTTTAGTTAAAAAGATACTAATTTTTAATAAGGATAAGAACCAAAATGAGGCAGAAAAACTCATGAAAAATGAAACACAAATAATATTTGGTTTGTTTTATATTTGTTTTTTATTTAATATTCTAATTATAGTGAAAAAAAATAGATCACATTTCAATAATATTGAAAAAATAGTTCATTTATTTTATAATTACTGACCAGTTTTTATAAAAAATATCTTTTCTATACAGGCATCCCTTGATTAATGCAGTTAATAAATCCTCGCAATACACCGCGTATATCAAAACCGCACTAATCAAATTTAAAAAAATCAGTGTTAATGAATCCTGGAAAATATCAAAATTATAAACATATATTTTTTTTCTGTCTCAAAACGTATCTATATTGCATTTCACGTACTTTAAATCATTGAAAAATACGTATAGGTATGTATTTAAAAATTTATTTTTCACAAAAAACAATTATTTTTTACAAAATTGTATAAATTTTGTAAAAAATAATTGCAGGTCCATAGACATCGAGTACTGGAGAGGAACTGAAGGCGAGGCCTGGCTATATAATATTGTAATGGCTATTATTAGGTAGTTGCCATTCACGCTAAATTTATTAATAAATAAAATTACGAACGAATTTAAATGCAACAATTAGATGATGGAAATCGTAATATTAACAGAATTAAAAAATAAATTAATATATAAATTTATTGCAGTACTCTATCATGTAGACTAAAATTATCCCCGACATTCAGTTGCCAACGCTTCAGAGGGTTTGCGAAAAAAAAATCGCACTTGTTGAAGCGCACTAATCAAATTTGGCATATATTAAAGGATAATCTCAATTTTTGCGCATTAATCAAAACCGCATTATTCAAACCCGCAAGGAATTCCGCAAAAAAAAATCGCACTTGTTGAAGCGCACTAATCAAATTTGGCATATATTAAAGGATAGTCTCAATTTTTGAGCATTAATCAAAACCGCATTATTCAAACCCGCAAGGAATTCCTGTACACACAGTCTATTCGTTTATCTGTTAAACGGGTCCTGTGTTAGGCTGGATTCACACTGGTCTGAGACCACGTCTACGACTATGACCACGACTGACAACTTGCGATAAAACATGCACATTGATCACGACTAGCCTCACGACTTTTCGAATCAACCAATAGCAACTGCGTAAACAACAGCCAATAAGAGCTGATGTAGCATACAACTCGTAACAGATGACCACATGCCTTCTTTCTATTGGCTATCGTAATGACGTAGCTGCGGCGATCACGACAATATTCAGCAAGTTGAATATTGTCGTAGTCGCAATAGAGAGTCGGGAAGCGAGGCCTGATGGGATTGTTTCTATAGCAACGGTCGCGGTTGTGGTCGAGATCGCTGTCACAAGGCTAGTATCAATCCAGCCTTAGGATACAAAAATTCCAGAAACGGAATTTTTGTGCCGAAACGTGTGTAGACGTATATGCGCTCTTTAGTCTATACGATTGCTTATTTTTACACGTCACCTATATTTAACTATCTAGACCAGGGCTGTCCAAAAGGCGGCCCGCCAAGCCATTTTGTGCGGCCCGCGAGGCTTTCACAATTTGTAATATAATATTACTTTTTAATATTTTTTCACTTTTATTTATTACATTTTTTTGAGAGATTAATTAAAAGAATCCTAAAATTGAATCATATTAACTCAAATTATTTAATTCTTAAATTATTAGTTTATTTAAATGATCAACAAGCTATCATGACCATCACATTTTTATAAGACATTCAATCACGTCAATTTTAGTTTTAGCTCATTTCAGTTTAGTATGACTGTATATTAGTTAGTTTTTTGGTTTCTAATACACACATTTCAGTGATTGTGTGACCGTTGTTGTGAGATTGTGTTTTAATTTTATTTTACTGTTTAATTTAATTTTATTTTTATTTTACTATGAGTTCATTTCATTTTGAAATGAGTGAGAAAAACGTAAAATAGAAAATGAAAATCGAGTATATTAGTAGCGGTGGGAAAACTCCTTTTTATAACAAATCACATGGGTTAACGGCTTGATTTAACTAACGTTTTCCTAACTTTTGTGATTTTGGTTGGAAAGTAATAATCGACGTTTGGTAGTACTGTAGTTATTTAATTAAGATATTCACCATTTGTGTTCAGAATAAATTAGTGATGATAAGACAAATATTTTAAAATTCATTTAATTGTTTAAATGATGTTGAACAGTTGAACAGATGGAATTGATTCCATTGCAGAAAGGAAGAGCTTCTCAACGATTCTATGGGATCGAAGAGGTTATTAATTTTAGATGAGATTTAATTATCGAGCAGAGATAATTAATTCAGGATTTCTGATATCAGATTTGATATTTTACCACATTCACACCAAATGCATATTTTTAGAACTAGTGTCCGGAAAGTTTAATATATGCGCGTAAGTTGACTCACAGTCAGCAAGAATAAAGACAATTTATTCAACAAATAAAAATAAAATATTTATTAAAATAAGGGTAATATATAATACAAGTTATTCGATACTACACATAAGTAGATTATGATAAGTAATATTAAAATAAGGGTAATATATAATACAAGTTATTCGATACTACACATAAGTAGATTATAAGGATGAAAATAGAAATATCACTAGCATTAACAATTACAAGTGAATCGAACAAACCAGCGAAACAATCTTAAGAAAAACTTCCTAAAATTAATATAGGAAATAATACGCGAGCATAAATAATACCTTTAAGAGAAAGTATTTAATATTTCGTTACCTTCTTATTTTCTCTAATTTTTCCCTTATTATATTTTTTAAATTATTAAATAAGGTAAGTACAACGATAAACAGAAGAGAAAACATGTGAACAGAACAACAGACACACACAAACTGCGGAGATCAGACTCGCTCTGATTTTCGGAAACATCATTCATCTCTGCCCTTTCGATGTCTCCACCGATCCCATAAAATTGAGGATAAGGTCCGAATCGATCTTCAGAAGTCATTCGCTCAATCTCATTGGAAGTGGCGGTTGAAACTCTCAATTTCGTGTTTATGGTTTTGTTTATCGGAGACATCGTTGATTTTAGTCTCTTCTCCTGTCCAATATATGAAACATATTTCCTCTCAAAGTCATTGTTTATGAAGTTTGAAGTGTTAGAGAAACTATAATTTTAATTTTTATTCCTTAATTTTTAAATTATGAATAACGAGAAAGGTTTTTCTCGTTAGATTTTTCTAATGATACCCTAGGAATCAGTATAGTGGTTCGATTGCAAAAGGATATCTAGCCAACCATGTTTCACTATTAATATATATGATTCATACAATTACATACAAACAATTCATTCTTAATTTTTCGCGGCACACTGTCAAAGGTTTGGCGGCACACTAGTGTGCCGCGACACAGTGGTTGAGAATCACTGGTCTACAAGCATTTGATTCAGTTAGATGTGGACGGCAACGCGAATTTTATACCAAACACCAAACAAATTTGACCGAATTAGTTAAATGTATGCTCTTTAAACGCTTCCTGTGCTACAGGCTTGAAGCAAAAATACGCAATATATAACATCCATCAAATCCGGCACGTGAAAATCGCAAAATTAAAGTCGGTACAAGCTACCGCATCATAATACACTTCTGCAGTATGTGATGCGATGTGTCTGATCGCTTAAACGTGAAATAAATTTTTTACTAAAAATCACCTGATTACATGGATGCTAAGTCAACACGCTTGCAGATTTTGTAAGCTCAACCTTGACGAAAGAACTAATGCACACAGAGTTTCGCATAATAATCTCTTTCACGGAGCAACAAAACGCCACAACATCGTCATTTTTAGCGCTAAAAATTGCTTGAAACATATAACTTCAGAAAAAAAATTCCCTGATATTTCCAGGTTTTAGGAAAAAACAGCAGTTTCCCTGACTTTTCCCTGACATTTTAACCCAATTTTCATTTTCCCTGACTTTTCCCGAAATTCCCGGTTTTCCAGGTCACTGGCAACCCTGTCATTGGCTTTAAGAGTCTATGAAAAAGGCACTAAGGTTCTATGGCAAAATGCTCGCGTTATAAAAAATATACAAGATCGCAAAACGTTACCAACTGCTGAAAAAATTGAAATCTTAAGAAACAGTGAAACTAAAATTATTAATAATATCAGGCAAGCGGATGGTCTAAGTACAGCCTGAAAATATGCTGTACATAATAATATTTAATAGATATTACTAATCCTTCCCCCTTTTTATAAATTAATATAACTATTTGTATTTAATTTGGTTTATTTTATTCACATTTATATCTCCTTCGAACTTACTGTTAAATTTTAAAGAATTGTTCCTTTCTTCTATTCTATGTATTTAAATGTGCAACTGAGGATGGTATTGCTAATACCGAAAGCATTTTTGTATTTTTAAATTAAACTGAGTTATTTTCACTGCTTTGATGTGCTTGTGTTTGGAACTTTAAAATATACAAATGATAAAATAAAATACAATAAACATTAATTAAAATTAAGAAGTAATAAAAGTTAACAGGCTTTTAAAATAAAAATAAATAAAATAAAAACAAAAATACACGTAGACCCAGTTACAAAGGATAGAAGTAGGCAAAATTAGTCCTAGAGAAACCATTGTGTTGGTACAAATGGCCAGCAGATTGATCACATCCTTCTTTACCAACCTTTTTGCATCCAGTTCCTTATCATAAAGCATTGCAACCCATATGCAATGAGTTAAAGAATTCTAATAAATCTTTACCGTTTACACGATTAAACACTGTTTATCATAACTTAAAAAATACCAAACTTACTTAAAAATTACCAACTTCAAAAAGAGCGGGCACATATGTAATACCTGTTTATAACAAGGACTGTGACAGACAGGAAGTGTACATAGGTAGTACTACCAGGTCGCTCTTAACCCGTTTAAGTGAACATCAGAATGATATAATAAATGCTACATTTTCTACGACCCTCCGCTAAACATTTTTACGAGTACGATCTCGATATACATTGGGACCAGGCACGCATAGTTCGCTAGTTAGACAAAGCTGAAGATATTAAGGTCGCAGAAGCTCTTGTCATTACTGCCTATAAGAAAAAGGCTTATGTTATTAATGACAATCTGCCGGCCACCGTAACAACACAATGGTTTCTCTAGGACTAATTTTGCCTACTTCTATCCTTTATAACTGGTTCTACGTGTATTTTTGTTTTATTTATTTATTTTTATTTTAAAAGCCTGTTAACTTTTATTTTTTATTTTAATTAATGTTTATTGTATTTTATTTTATCATTTGTATATCTTAAACTTTGAAATGTTTCATTTAGCGTTCTTATGTTCTACAATCTTTTATATGTAAAATGTAGCTGAAGATGACTTAATAAAGTTGAAAGCGCTTCTATGTTTGTATGTTTTTCCACTTCTGATTAGTGCTAGCTTGAACTGTAAGACCTTTTTAAAACAAAATAGTAGTAGAAAAGACCCCCTAAAAACTTTGCAGTCGACACAGGATAAAAGAGACATTAAAAAAACCCTAAAATGGCTAGAGGAAGAAGATTACACTTTGACGAGGGAGGATAAGACAAAGAAATTAGTTGTGATGAATAAGAACCTCCACAATGAATTCCTCCAGAAATACATCGACAATACTGATGCAGTTAAGCTACACCAAGACCCAACCTATATTGGCTGCTAAAGTGGACAGATTAGTAAGAAACCCAAATTTTCCACAAGTTTGGAACATCCGTAAGCAAGAGGCCCCAACTTGTCCAAGGTTATTTGCCTACATGAAAACAAACAAGACACCGCTAGAGGCAAGACTTATTGTAGAAAAACGGACTGCACCAACATGCCATCTAGAGCAAGCAATATCAAAGTGGTGTAATGGGATTTTAGGTGAGACTGACAACTCGATAATGGTAGCACTTTTCGAAATAAATTTATGTTTCTATGAATAATGAAGTTTTTTTTTTTTGCGGCCCACCTAAACTCAAATCTTTTTATTTTGGCCCAAGTTAGCCTTTGAGTTTGACACCCTTGCTTTAAAGTATCCACTGCACATTAAATATATTAGTTTTTACTACGCTGATATTATTACGATTAGTAATAATACTTCAAAAAATGACTATAATTTTTGATGAAAATTTCAACACTCACTGCGAACTTTTTGATTTCCAATGCGAGTAATTGATAATCTGATAATAGTTGCCACCTTCTATATTTTTGTTGGGCTTATAGGAGGTTATAATAAACCAAATCATCTATATTTTTGGCGGGCTTATAGGAGGTTATAATAAACCACCTTCTATCGCCACCTGTTTAAATACTAACGAACTAGAGAAAAAATAAGCTACTTCCCCCGATTCACTCTACAATATTTTTTAGCAGATTTTACAGAGAGAATAGTCTATGATTTTTATAATATTTCATATAATGAAATTGTTATATAACAATGATTAATAGTTTTGTTTAAGTACAACACAATTTTTTATGTATTTGAGTTACATTTATAAATAAAATATTTAACAAATGTAGGCTATCTGGTTCAGCTCGGTATTTCTGGCATGTGATCCATTTCAGAGACAGTTAATTAAAAAACATAATTTTAATTTTTCAACTCTGTATATGAAAAAATAAATGTACACAAATGCATTTTGTAAGTAATATTTTGATACATTGATATAGCAACGTCATTATGTAAAGAGCTTATCCTGTAAAGGAAGCTAAATTACTATGATTTTAAAAATAATGTCAATAATCATCAGTGAAAATTTGCACTATTCATTAAATGTACTGGATATACATATATACAATCAAACCTCGGATCACGAACAATTCGGTTTATGAACAAATTTTTCGAACACAAAGCGTCTCGGATGACGTACTGTGTCTCGAGTTACGAACACGCAATCCGTCAACATAAACATTTTCAATAATAATGCCATGTGTCACTTTAAAAACATTTTAAAACGTAGACAAAAACAAATCACACTGGACAACATTTTAGTAAGACAGAAACCCAGTGATCTGAAACAGAATCGAGTGGTGCCAAGAGAGAGAAAAAAAGAAAATCCCCTTCCAAACAATAACATTTCATTTCCTCACCACCTTCCACTTACGCTGTCAACTCTGCTTCATACAGGTACGATAAAATTCAATTAAGTTTTCGTTTATATTTGATCTACTTAATGTTGTGTTTATCTTTTTTGTAATAAATTTAATGGTTTCCATTGATTTCGTGTTAAGAATTTGTACACAAAGCACTGTTGTAAAAGTTTAAATAAGCAATCATCTGGGATTCAGGAACGGATTAATCCATTTTACATTAATTCCTATGGGAAAATAGTTTCCATTTACGAACGACTTTCAGGAACGAATTAAGTGTTGAACCGAAATTTGACTGCAATGTACATATTATTATTATTATTATTACAAATAATCCAAATATGATTATTTCTGGACTAAATATATTATTAAACAAAAGTCTGTGATTAAAAATCATGATTATTTTATTGGTTACTTATTTTGATAAGTGATAGGTTAAATTATAAATATTACAGCACAAATTATAAGTGGAAACGTTCTTTATTATAACTGAAGATCATTCAGCTTCATTAAGCCATCATCAGCATAATACATAAACGAATAAAATATTTATAATTAAATAAGAAGTGGAATGAATATATGCAAGATAGGTAAAAAGTATATTAAGAAAAAAGAAATATATTAAAAATTTATGGAATTTTATATCAGAAATTTAATATGGATATTGCTACTAGTGACGTATTGGATATTACAAATTTCTGCTATTGGAAATTATGTACTCATCACTTGACTTTAATTAATTAATTGTCTACTACCATACCAATCCACATAAACATTTAATAATATAAAAATGGAAATGAGAATGAGAATGTAGACTTTGATGAAATGGAAATGGAATGAGAATATGACTTTGATTACTGAAAATATTTGCAATAATCTGAAAGCAAAATTATTGTCAAATAGTAATTCAAGTAATAGCTAGTCTTCATCCAAGTGTTAGTATACCTGTTGTAGTCAACAAAAATAGTGATATATTAAAAATACTGATTCTTCAAAGTGAGATGGTTTACCATTTATAATAAATTAATGATGTTCAATCAAAAATTTTTAATATGTAAAAAATAAACCAAGTACAATACAGTACTAAGAAATTAGGATTCATGTTAAAATTTAGAATAAAACAATAATTGACATTATTGTTTTATTTTTTTAAATTACGTCAATACAGCTCTTTAGCAAGTAAAACTTTTTTATTATGGCAAAATGTTTTCAGACCTAGGACTGGGTCCCTCTTCAGTGCCATTCACTCACAAAATAGAATTCTAATGGAACAGTTTAAAATAGAACAAACAATTTAAAAATCATTACATTGAACAGCATACATATGGGAACATTATAACAGTCATTTTTAAATCTCTTTACAATAAAAGAACACATTTCAGACGTTATATATTTTCTAACTTGTTTTCTCTCAAACCAAACCTCCACATCAATATCTTCCTCCATCCTCACAGCAACACCAGTGCTTAACAGGCTTAAAAGCATGCACATAAGATCTGAAGACATACTAATGACGTATGAATATGAGGCCTTATGTCCAAACAGCAAACTGGAATCTGTATATCTTCATTTCTACAGATTTCTCCTAGAAAAGGTCCCAGATGACCAACAATATCCTCAAATACTGAGAGAAATAGCTCACCTTATATGCCACAACTTGTACTTTACATTCAGAGGGAAGTACTTTAAGCAAATAGTTGGGGTACCTATAGGAAGCCCGAGAGCCGGTACACTTGTGGAAATAGTCCTGAGAGCTGTAGAGCAAGAAAAACTTCCACACTTCCAACCTTCAATGAAATTTTATGCCCACTACGTGGACAATATCCTGATAATCTGGAAAGATCGAGTGGATGTTGAAGAGTTTGCACAGCAACTAACACAACAACAATTAGGCCTCAAACTTAAAGTTGACCAGGTAAGTTCCAAGCTCATCCATTTCTTAAATTTCCAATTACAGATAACTGGTGCTGAAGTAAGGATAAAAGCATACAGGAAACCAATGTACCAGCCAGTCATAATACTGAATTGGTCTAATGACCCAATCTCTTACAAGAAAACGGCCTTTAGAAGCTACTTTAATTGAAGGGCACTTATCTATTGTACTCATAAAGACAACTTAAACAGGAGATAAACCACATACAGAGAATAGGTGTACAACATGGTTACCGTAAAGGCTTCCTGAACCAAATAAGATGTGAAGTAGAAAGAAAAAACCTTAATAGTACTCGGGTTACAGACCCTACCAGGACAGAGAACCAGAATATCTCCCTGTACCACACCACCTAACAAACATGAGTGTTGTAAGGAATCTAGCTAAGAAGACGAATAAAAAACTGGCACTGAAGCGGGCTCTGACATTATTTAATATACTCAGGAACAAGAGCGCAAAGGTGTATACAGAATACCAATCAGGGACATCCAAACAAACCAGAATGCTGCCTATGTTGGAGCTACAACCAAAACACTTAAGAAACGAATAGATGAGTATAAAAGGGATAATACCCATGCAAAACTGACAATGTCTCTCGCAGTGGAGGTTTTCTCTAAAGACATTGAAATATCATGGAACCAAGCGAGAATAATAAAACCAATACTACCACGAACACAACCTAGTATCATGGAGTATTGCAGATTGTTAAAAGAAAAGAGTCTGAGAACTTAATAAATGATAGAACACCTTGGGAACTGCCCCAAGCCTGGAGGTATGCCATAGGAAGGAAGAAAGATAAGAATAAGAATAGGAACAGAGAGTTAATAGGAGAAGGTTCAGTTTCCGTACCACCCCTCCATAAACTTTATTATTATATACAAGCGCATTTATGTGTAATCTTAATTAATTTTATTTTTATTTTTGTTTTTTGTAATTTATATTTTATTGGTTCATTTAAGTTATTTTTTAAAAAACTAATTGACACGTTCTTTTGACAACTTTGGTTGCCATAGCAACTGTAATTTATATTTTTTAAATTCTTTCTACTGTTTGTTCTTCTGATTCGAATCTGTTGTAAATAGAATCTACTTGAAAATGGTGTCAAAGCCGAAAACGTTCGTAGCTTATATTAAATAAAAGTGTTTTCTCTTATTGCTGAAAGTGCTAGACTTGTAATTATAAGTTATTCAAAGTACAAGCAGTTTATTTTTTTAGTTATATAAATCAAATACCTTTAATTTAATTGGTAAAACTACAAAATCTATGAAATATAATATTAAAGAATTAATGGTATATCTCAAATGTAATATCTGAAAGATTTATAAATATCTCAAATTTATTTCTCCATTAAATCTTAGATAATTGATGATCAAAATTATAAATCAAACTAAAAATCAAATTTTGCAATAATATATTTTCTGTTGTGCTTACAATTTTTAGTTATTCTTACTGCATTTATTTTTATTGTAGCATTAAACATTGAAATAATCACTTATCAGATTAAAAGTTACTTCATATAACCATTACATATTCCTGTTAGAATATCAAATTTTGTAAATTATCTGTCTATTAATATTTACTTATCTCTTATATAATTTTTATTTAAAATTTTCTTGAAACATCTCAAGATCATCATCATAGGTACAAAATAATTTGATAAAGATAAAAAATATCATCATCTTGCCTAGAACAGAATGCAATAATTACAGGTAAACCTTGATTTATGAAGCCTCAAATTACATATTTTCAAAATTACAAAATTTGTACCTCTTTTGATTTTGTTACGGTAACACACAATTTACATGAATTTCTATGCATTTGTAGAAGCTTCTATAAACAGAACACAAAAGTCCACTTGGAAGCCTCAAATTACATATTTTCAAAATTACAAAATTTGTACCTCTTTTGATTTTGTTACCGTAACACACAATTTACATGAATTTCTATGCAGTTGTAGAAGCTTCTATAAACAGAACACAAAAGTCCACTTAAGTGTGTAATTTTTATATTTCTATAGTAATAATTCATTCTACAATAATTTTACCTCAAATTACAAAGTTTTGAATTATGAACTAATATGGCAAATAATGTATATATAAATTTCCACTTACATAAAGTACAAAAACATATTTTATTAAAGAAGTACTTTTGACTTTAATAAAATTATGTTTTTCCATTTTGAATAAGGCTTATTTCTAGATATACAGTTAATATGACAAAATCTAACTCTGGCATAAATTGAGGGTTACCTGTATCAGGAGAATTATACAGCAACTATTGCCTGTACAATTACTATGAAAGACCCAATGAACAAAATAAAAAATGAAGTAAATATATAATATTTTGATTTAGAATTTAAAAAAAGGAGTAACAAATCACACAGCAAGTGTTCCATAACTTATCAGACCAGTAAAGCACAAAGAAATCTTATAAATATAACAAATAGTTGATAAGGTCTTCACTTCAATCTATGCAATAAAGAAAGTAAAAATATGAAAATGATGTAAAATGAGGAGAAATGTAAATTAAAGGAAAGTATACAAAATATTTCAAACAAATATTTTTTGTTATGTATATAGTGCAATGAGTGATCAAAAGTTGAATATTAAAAGTTCAAAATAACAATTTTAGTCTTAAAAAAGCACACATTCACACAAACATACAAGTCCAAAATAAATTTATTTGAAATCACCAATTCAGAAATACAAAGCAGTTAATTGATCCAATAAATGAGAATTAAAAAAATATAAACACACTAAGAGAAAAAGAGAAAAAATATCATTTCCAAATCAAAAGTTTTGGTAACATTAAAAGACTAAATTGATAATACCTTTTGAGTATATATGGTAGTGGCATAATCTAATCTGCTTAGCATCACTGTGTTAAAAGCAATACAAAATTTGCAAATGAAATTGCAGACTGCATACAATGCTTTTATTGTTTCTAGTCTGATCATGAAACATAATGATAAATATAGCATCATTTTATTGTTAACCATGATGTTATCTAATAATATAATAACTAGAATTAATGTTTCAAAACATAAAATCATATGCATTGTACACATACATCTATATCCCTAATTGTATTATCAATATCTCAAACATAACTGAATTTAAGCTTTTTAAATATATCATAAATGGAATATTTATAGTCCAGATGATGATTTATAATTTGTAAAGATAAATGATATAATTGTTGGTAATAAATATGTAAGAAGCAAATTGATAATTTTACAAGATGAACATGAATAAACATTGAATACAAGCCAATATTGTCAGATCCTATATAAAATTGAAAAAATACTAGGAAGTCCAAGATAAAGAATAATTCAAATTGAACTTTGACATATAATGTAAAATGAAGTTCTTGTTATTCAATAAAGCAGTGATAATTTAAATTACTGGCAACTCTAAGCAATATAATTTGAATTTACTTGTAAAAAAAAGAAAAGAGACTGAGAGAAAAACAATGTGACGTTTTAAGGGCCACATTTGTTATGCACCCTAGGCAATTATCTAGATTCAGATCCATTATATCAGAGATAAGTATTGATGCAGTATGTAGAGACTTTTTCAATTAAATTGGTTCAAAATTCATTATTATTATATTGGGGTATAGTGATAAATCAGAAGTTGACGAGGTAAATAATAGCGATCATGACTCAGCTAGTGAGCAAGATGCTGAAACACTTTCTGATCATAAATTATGCTAATTTCAAAATTAGAAATAATATTTTTCATAAATTATGCTAATTTTTTATACTATTTTCTGATGTATATATATATTTTCTAATTTATTATGATGCTAAATATTTATTTCGAATTCCAGAATATAATTTTCTGTTAATTAAAAAGGGAGAATTTCTAATAAAAACAGGAAAAAATATATACTGTATATATAAAAAATAGGAATTATTTTATTCAGTCAAGTCACATATTTGATAAATCTCTTATTTAGTTTCCTTCTGAGAAACTCTAAAAACTAGTAAATACTTTAATGTCACCAAAAGAAAAAAAAATTCCTGAATATTAAATATGATAATTAGATGCCGATATAGCTGATAAAAGTCACCCATTTGCCTTATAGAATCGCTTTAAGAATTTCTTTATAATGAAAACTATTCTTTGAAAATATAATAGAACCTGAAGTTCGTCTATAAAATATGTTTATAGCTTCAACAAAAACCGATGTTATTGCATAGAATCAATGGCTTAACTGATTGCAGAACAAGCCCACACTGCTTTAAGACGTGAACATATTTTCTTCATAAAGTTAATTGAGTCCTAGTTACACAACTTTTCATAAAATATGTGTAGGCTCTTCTGCACATAAGATTTTTAGAATATAATGTTTTTTTTATGAAAAATTTTTAAAACATGGAAAGAATATTTATAAGTTATTTGGATATCATCCAAAACAGAAACTAATATTTATTTTTAAAATATTCAATTAATTTTGTTTTCTTGAATCATTTCCAAATCAACTTTTGTTAAACATAATTAAGAATATTTTAATTTTCATAATAATTAAGAATAAATTATAATCCAATAGAATTACGCCTACAGTTTCCATTAGAAACATAACAACATTCGAGTAACGAAAACTAAATCTATGCATTAATATCAATTATATTCGATGATTGTATTTGTTTATCTCATGTTTTCCAAGTAAAATATGCGAAAATATGTAAATTTGTTCGCACTAATCGATTCGTTTGCCTCAAGTAAGATCGGAAATGCAAACAGTCTACATCAGTCCTATCAATGTTATATACGAGGTATCTAATTCATAATTGGTGTAAGTCCAATTTCCATTAATTCCGAGTCGTACTGTGTGAATCACATGGAAAGCTTACCATAACGTAAATTATCAGAATCCAATTTAAATTTACCGACATTAAAAATGGCTACTTTTTCCAACCCGTCGTAAACAAATCATCGAAGAGTCGATCGTCTAATATCTCAAAATGTTCTTATGTTGTTTGCAACTGTGGTCCAGGTAATAATTTGGTGTCTTAATGGTACATTTTTAGAAGACGTCAATAAATTGCATTCCGATTTAGTATACTCGGTATAAGGTAATTGGTTTTCGTACAATAGTCGAACATTTTTGAATGCCGATCAATCACATAAACTTAACAGGCTTTTTATAATTTCATACGTTGGGTTGTCAGTCGAGTGTTTCTAATTTATTAAGGGTGCCAATCAATGTATCTACTCCTTAAATCTATAAGCAAAATTTTACTCTAAAAAATGGTTCTTCTGTTTAAGCAGTAACTTTGCTGGGAGGAACTAATTGGATCAACTCATTAAAAATTGTTTCGATGTAACTTTAATGTCTTGGCTAAGAATATATTTAAAGTTAAACTTACTAGAGAGAGAAAAAGGACGAAATGAGAGTTTTATCTGCAATAAATAGTTTAATAGATATAAATTTATTACTATTAGCATATTTTTGCATCTCGTTGTGGTATATAATGTGGCTATAAAATAGAAAAAAAGTTTTTAAAAATGTTTTATTATAAAAAAACGCGAACGTTTCTCTTAAAATTTAGTATAACTATAAATTATATCTTCATGAAAGTAAACGAGTAATTTTGTATCACCTTAATGAAATCGTGTAGTAAACACACTTAAAAATTATTTAATAGAAGATTATTTATATATTAAATAATAATATAAGCTGCAAATAATTCTCATAACAAAATTATTTGCATGAGTTTAATCATTAAGCAATAAGGATTCAAAATATATTAAAAACAGAATAATATTATATTTAGAAACATAATAATTTTATCATTAAAACAGTAAAGTCTAAGTAAACATCGTTAAATTATTTATAATGTCGAAGTAACGCATACTTTTATCCGCTTCATTAGTTGTTTCAATATAATTAAAAATAAATAGATACTTATATCATTCTATAACTTTATGCATAATCCTAAATAACTCAATTATTTTTGCACATATTGAACTGAAATTTGAATTTGATTAGATACTGCTCGGGATATCTATAAAATATCTAAAATTGATTTTAGTCTATCGTCTCTATTAACATCTGCTCCCAAGCAGATGCTAGTGAACTTGTCATTTGAAAATTTAGGGGAGATCGAGGTACGATTATTGACTAAAAAGTGGACCAATATTTCGTGTAATATCGTAGCTTCTTGAAGAAATATAGGAGGGAGCTGGGGGGCCATTAAGTCAAAATGTAGAGAGAGAGAGAGTTATAGGTGTTATGCTAAAAAAACTTAATTTTTGTTCTTTTAAAAGGTGAATTGTACGTTTAAACTTCAGTTGCGTTTCATTAAAAGGAAGTATGCTATTTCTGCATACACATCCTGTTAAGTAGCATTCTTAAATAATGTTTATTATAATTAAAAGTCATTAAAGAAACGAACTTGGCCTAACCATTAAATATTTTTAGCTTTGTAACAATGGGGACAAAGTGGACTAACAAGTAATTCATAATTTGCTTTAATTGTAGACCACCAATGGTCTAATCAAAAATACTATAAAAGATATAGAAAATGGGAAATAAATTATTATACAGTACTATATTTATTGGTGTATTTTTAAAGCAAGATAAGCCTATTTTTTCCGCTTCTTTTTTGACATTTAGTCAATGTTTCTAAATTCGCTTGTAGTTTTAAGTTGATCAGGCTTTTAACGCCTTTCAGCCAACTTTTATTTTGCAAAGTTTTTATCATAAAGTAGGCCTAAATAATTTTCTTTAAAATCTGTTTTGTAATCCACTTTGCCTCAGTTATGGAGCAAAGTGGACTACTTGAAGAGAAGTTTAAAAAAAAAAACTTTTCTGAATTATAAGCTGAATGTTTTTAGTTTTTAATGTACTTATATAGAAAATAAAAGTTCATAAAATGTTACACAATAGTTAATTTTAAGAAAATTGTTTTATTTAGATAACTAGATAGCTTAGATTGCTTAAGTAATCCACTTCGTCTCGGTTTTCTCCTATGCTTTTGTTATATTGAATTAATTTTCGAAACTTTAGTTCTGGTGTAAAGTATTGCAAATATAATACAACGTTACTTCTAAAATTAGAGACCGATAAATTTATTTTTTTTTTAATAAAACGTGAAATTTTTTACTTATTTATTTCAAAAATTTAATAAAATGAGCTCGTTTGTAACATATAATTATCGTATGGTTTTCGCATTAATTTTATAGGCCTAGAAGTTTTATTTCCATTAAAGCTATAAAAACACTCTTATATTAATAAAAATATCGCATAAAATAGACATCTATCTCGTATAAAATGCAGTTAAATTTAAGATATTCGTAAATTTGGTAATAAAAAGAAAAATTAAAAACTTAAAGAAAACTCCAAAACACTCCCCTCGTTAGCAGTATTTTTATATATATTAGCAACTAATTATCTAAGCTACATTCGAAGCATCTTAATATAAATTTTTTATGTCTAAATGAATATTTATTTTAAACTATACAGTAGCTTTATCTTTTTCAACAGTAGTCTAAAATTTACGATATTAAAGTAGTCTATTTAACATGATTCGTTAATAGTTAAACTTTTCTATATTCTTATGTGAAATTCCTCTTTAAGGATATAAAATTCGTTATTTATTTATATAAACTATGTCAGAATAATTGCAACCATTAAACACACACCAAAATATCAGATATATTAAATTTTAGTTATTAAAAATTAATATAACTAGGGCTGTAGGTAGTCTTGCATTTGATATTGTTTTATACAGTTTATTTTCTTTATTTTCGAACCATATTTTCAGGTATAGAACATTTTCGTAGGCTCTAGATACTGTGCCTATTATGTCTAAAGGATGAGATGACCTTAAGTGCTGCATATGTTAGTTAAACAAGTGTAATAACAAGTGTAACATAGCATATGATTATTATAACTAAGTGCTGCTTGCCATATGTTATGCTATTCTTGTTTAACTAACATATGCAGCATTTAGGTTGCTAGAGCCTAAATGCTGCATATGTTAGTTAACATATATTATGCCTAAGGCATGAGATGGCCTTAAGTATTGAATATGTTAGTTAACAAGTGTAAGATAGCATATGACTAATTGTATATGACTATTATAACTAAGTGCTGCTTGTCATATGTTACGCTACACTTTTTTAACTAACATATGCAGCATTTAGGCTCTAGGCACTGTGTTTATTATGCTTAATGGATAAGATGACCCTAAGTGCTTCATATGTTAGTTAAATAAATATAATAACAAGTGTAACTTGACATACGACAAGCAACACTTAATCTCTATAGTTCCTTAGCAGGTTGTATATTTTTCTATCACATATTTGCACAATATTATTCATAAACTATAGAAAAGTAGTTTTAAGTTTGTTAAGTACTTCGTTAAATTAACAATTATCAGTCTGATTTGAAAACACTTAAGGGGAAAAATTAATAACGCATTTTGTGAAATAGAAAAATTAGTTTACGATATATAAACCGTACGATTTAATTCCGAAAGAACAATTTCAAAATTTTCATGTAGTAGATCATTTCCTAAAATAAAATTAATAGTAATAAAAAAAATTACGATTAATCGATAGTCCTTACGACATGATATAGGTAAGGATTTCGCGAATATAAATGAAAATTTTAATATATCTGAATAGCGATTAAATTTTGACAACATACATTTTTATATTTAAATTTTAATATTTTAAGGAAGTTAAATATAAAATGCACCAAACGTAAAACAAGTATTTTTGAATATTCTGATTAAAGGAAAAGTTTAAACTTGAATATGCGATGCAAATCTATAAATATGAATTAATATAAAAATAATAACAAATCTTTTAATTTATTATGAAGACATTCTAAACGACAATTTTGCATATTTTATGTCTTAAATAGGCTTTAACTTCGCTCTTACTATAATATAAAAATAATAACAAATCTTTTAATTTATTATGAAGACATTCTAAACGACAATTTCGCATATTTTTTGTCTTAAATAGGCTTTAACTTCGCTCTTACTATTACTGAATAGAAGAAGCGGAAGAAGAGAAATCAAACTTGGATTTTTTGTATTGTTACGCTTAAAATTCTTCAATAATTTGTTAAAAATGATAATTAAATATTACAAAAGTGTCGTAACTTTCGCTATTGTTTGTCAACTTCTTAATATTCAGTTGTTTCCTCTAATTTTCCTGATATCAAGATTGGTGGCAACGTTTCATCATAGTAACAATAAAACGAAACTCGACAACTATATCAAAAACTTAGCAAGGAAATAAATTTTATATTATATTATCTCGTTTGTATTCTATAATAATAGACATGTGTATGCTTAATATTTTTATTCAATGCATTGTTTAAAAAGGTTAAAACTAATAATGCACTTTTTTAATGCCATTATCATGCTGATGATAAATGAAGCAAAGTTGGCTATCTAACAAGGTCATCGAGTTATTTATGACTTCAATTTCCTTATATTTTATTTTACTCGAAAAACATTAATTTTAAATAAAAATTACTTAAATTTTATCTTCTTGTTAGGTATGTAAATTGAATCGAAAACCGACACGAATTTTTCTTTATGCGTTACTTATACTTCTAAATCATTACGATTCTCGTTTTCCGCATTCCGCAAACTTGAAAACGTAGAAAAAAATCGTAAAAAAGAGAATTATAAGAGAATGATAAGTAAATTTGCGACATCTATCGTATAAAATTTAAATTATATTTAATTAACGTGTAATTTAATTTTTATCAAACGAAAAAATCTGCATTAACGCACGTAACATTAAGCAATCCGTTTTGCGTGAACAACAAACCGCGAATATTGTATTTAATTTTGCATAATATATATTTTTTTTAATATTCGTTTTTTAGACACGTTTTCGGTGAGAATTTTTATTTAAAAAATTAAGAAATTTTTTAAAAAATATATTTTTCCGTCGTTGCGTTTTCAATATAAATATTTTCACTGAGAAAAATCCGATTGACATGCAGTAGACGGACGGGAGGAAAATTTTTGCTAAAACTATAAAGGCTTAAACTTGAAAAAAATATATATTCTTAGCACGATTCTACTGAATTCATTTTCAAAATTTTAAAAACAATTTCAAGGATTTGTCTATCAAAAATTGATTTATGTCTTGTAGAATTTCCAAATAATAATAACCGTAATGGTTCGTTTTTATAGTTTATATAACACATTTTTTGAAATTATAAGAAGGAAAATTACATACAAGGAAAACTTTATAACGATACCAACTGCATAATAATTTTTAAATCTATATATATTTATATTTAGATTATGCGAAGCTTTGTCAATGTAAGGTCGAGTAAAGTACAGAAAAAAATTTTAAAAATATTTCAAGGATAAAAAAAAAGTTCTATTGGAAATCTCTTAACAGAAGAAAATTTATTGTTCGAGGTTTTCGAAAATTAAAAAAAGTATTATAACCATTAGAATTAATAACGCCCATCTTCGCAGTAAAAAATACGCCATTTTACAACTAAAATCAGCTAGAACTCGGAAAAAGTCCTTATACAAATTGCTGGCTGACCTCTAACGTAGATATTTAATGCTATAACTCAAATAAACTTCAATTAAACACGGCATTAAACATGAATTAAATCATAAAAAAATTATATATATATATATATGCATATCGTAATTCATTTCGAAATATGCATATTTCAACTATTAGAATAATAATACGATCGCTTTGAAACGATAAAAGTACGTGTATCACGAAAATAAAACTCGAGGACGTCTTGTTTTTAAAGCAATTGTTATTTATGAAATTAACACTAATTTAAAATGTCTCCGATAAATTTATTCCTTAATAATTTCTGATATTTCGTATAAATTAGAGGCCATAATTCCGGTAAATGCGTGTCTGACTTTACATTAATAATATAACACAATTTTATCCGATTTTCTGCAATTTACTTTTTTGTTTTGAGGGAGATTTATCATTATTTTGCTCTAAAATATAAATATCACTCTGTATTTTGTCTAATTACGTTAATCAATACATAAAGCGCTCTCTAAACAGCTCATAATGAGCGCTTTATGTATAGATCTCATAATGAGAGTTTGCGCTCGATAAAACTGAAACTGTAACCATACGAAAATGCCTAGATTGTTTTAATACTGTAATAGCAAAGTAATTGAAGTTAATTAATGTAGTTCTGTTGCTTTAATCATTTTTTTTTTTTTTAAGTTTTCGTAATTAAAACATTCGCTTTCATTGGTTACATTTTTAATTTTTAAATTTTAAAGAATGCGCTTTTTTATGCAAGTCTTGTAAATTAAGAAATAAATCGACTTCATTTTCGATTATTATTTATTATTTTTTCGTTTACGCATTATTATCAGGACTCGTCAAGCGGAACAAATGATAAAATATGAATCAGATAAAAATTGATCAAATAGTTAACATTATTATTTTTTTTATTAATTAACTTTATTAACATATATGGAACAACGACAGACATACAACGCAAATTAAAATGTAAAACGTCTAATTACATTAGCAACGACTTTGACAATAGATTTCTCTTCTTATATTAAGTCCATACATTGAATTAAAAATTATAAAAAAAAAAGTGAATGAATAAAATGGGTTGGCTCCAGAACAAATTACTCAATTTAACGAATTCTAACCGCATAAAATTGGTTTTCAACACATTTTAAGTGCAAAAATGGTTGGTTCTTCAAGATATTTAACAATACTTTTACGTTGATGGATAACGTCAATTTGATCGATGTTCACAGCTTTGATATCTTTCAATGACCCAACCTGTTATACTGGCTTAATATAAATAATTTAAAGCTATAATAATATTTTTGACAATAAAGAATATGTTTATTGATACTAACTATTCCATATTTGATACAGAGTTATAAATCATTTATATTTTATGGCATACAAAAAAGTTATATATTGCCTAATTACTCCTGGCAACAACCATTAATTACCGTTTGCAATCTTAAGAAATCAGGTAATAATATGAAACATTATTGTTTATAGGTACTCGAAAAGAAAAAGTTTTTTTTATAATTTTTACAAATAATGTCAACAATTCATATTCTGGCACTTTCAAACAGTTGTTTCAATGGAGAGAATTAGTTTATTTACTTTGGTTAAGGACACATTGAGTGCCGAAACTTTCAGGAGAACTCATTCTACTTTATGAAAATTTTTAATGCTTAATGCTAATGTTACATGAAATTTATTAAAAGCATCTATAGATATACGACTGTCTACAGTTTTTTTTATGAAACTCAGACGATTTTAATTATTGAAAATATGGGTGCTTGAATGAAATGCAACTATGTCCATTCACGTAAGAATTTTAATTGTTTATAAGCAATTTTTGTGAAGATTTGTTTGATGTACGCTAAAGGGATTTCAAAAGAAACTGCGAACATGAAATGTTCTTGTATCGTGAATCGGGGAAAATTGACCAACTTTTTCTTTCTGACCCTAAAACTTAAGTCGCCATACTTAAGCATTTTGACCCTAAAACTCACTATTAAATTTTGAATATTTTCCTTTTCATATTTTTTGTATTTAAACTTACAAGTGTTTTGCATATATGACTCAACCAAAAACTTTGAAATAACAATCGGATCATGATTTAGAATTTTTTTTAAAAGTTACAATTAGTCATCTTATCACGAATATTCGGGGTAAGATACCACTGCGCTTTGAATGATATTCACTTTAATAAATAGCAAAAATGAACTCTTTCTCATCCAATAAATTTCTTGTTCACTATACCATGTGTATTACTTTAATCATCCAACAAACTTCTTGTTCACTATACCATGTATATGTTAATAGACTAAATTATTAAATTCTATAAAATTAGAAGAATTAAATAAAATCAGATATTTAGATATCGTATATATCCACGGTGACCTAATAGTATGGCTCCATATCATGAAAGTCAAAGTTAATCTAGAGCAATCTCTTTTAATTAAGAAAGATGTAGGAGTTGTTCGTGATTTTTACCAGGAGGGAATATTCAAACTCATCCCACGAAGCGACAAGTGCCTAAACTAATATGGAGACTATGTCGAAAAATAACCTAATGTATGTACTATCAGCTGGCTGTATTGGTTGTATGAAATAAAATGTACACGTTTCACTGCAGGCTTTGTAACCTTACTTTTTAATCACCCCTTGTATTAAACAAAACAAACTAAACAATGTAATTAAACAAAAGAAAGTGAACGTTTTAGAATGTTTCACAGTGGAGTCAGTTTTCCGATCACTATGTTTTTAAGTTAGAAGTAAATGAAGTCATTGAGCAATAGCTTATTTTGTTGTCCTGTACAATTCTTATTGTTCACAGAAGAATATAAATTGATGCAATTCAGCTGAGTCCATAAGAAAAAAGGGGGAAAGAGATGATGGAATTCCACGATTACGAGCAGTTCAGTAACATACAGCAACAACTAGTAGGCTACATTTTCCACAGTATATATTTGTAAATGCTGAGCGAATTTTATGTAAATCCAAAATAATTGTATTTCTGTAATATTACAATTATTTTTTTATTAAACATGATTTATTATATTTACTTAAAGTTTTTCATTCTATAATGAAGAACTATCATGAAACAACTAAATTTAAAAGGAATAATTTATTATTTGGCAATCTGTTCAACAGCTATTAACAGAGCTCCATTTCCCCAGCTCCCACCCCAGCATTTCACGAAAATATTTTTTCCTATCGTTTTGTTCTCGTTTTGTGCTGAATTGTACTGAAAAAATTTCGTTTTGTGCAGTGAAATTTTTCGAGAAATTCACGATGTAAAATGAGGGATAGAGAAATGATAACACCTCCATCTTGAAATTTGGAAAATGAGCTATTAAAATAGTTTTTTGCTGTTTTGTGCTGAAATTTTCTGTAAAAATTTTGAAATAACAATCGGGGTAATCAAATTCAATCAAAATTACCCCGAATATTCGGGTTAAGATGCCACTGCGCTTTTGATGATATTCACTTTAATAAATAGCAAAAAAATAACTCTTTACTCATCCAATAAACTTCTTGTTCACTATACCATGTATATTTTAATAGAATAAATTATTAAATTCTATAAAATTAGAAGAATTAAATAAAATCAGATATTTAGATATCGTATATACCCACGGTGGCCAAGTTGCGGCTGGTGAACCACATGCGACTCTTTGGTACCTTTAGTGTGGCTCCAAATCACGAAAGTCAAGAATTAATGTAGAGCAATCATTTTTAATTAAGAAAGATGTAGGAGTTGTCCATTTGTCCATATAAAATAAGCTATCGCAAACACTTAAGAAAACGAATTTAGAAGTTTTTCTAAGGTCTTCATATACAATTAGTATTAAATATATAATGAATTATTTACTGTGTGGTCTCATTCATCATCATTTTTCTGTAATATCCTGTAATACCACACAGAACGTTAAAAACTTTCTGTGTGGTAGATATAGGCTTATCATATATCTGCGATGCATTGAAGCAATTCGTGCCTCCTCTGTTTATATGATATGCTGCAAATTTTAATGTGTGGTCTCATTCATCATCATTTTTCTGTAATATCCTGTAATACCACACAGAACGTTTTTAACGACTTAAGAAAATGGATTTAGCAGTTTTTTCTAAGCCCTTCTTATACAATTAGTATTAAACATATAATGAATTATTTATTGTGTGGTTCCATGCCATATTTTTCATCATCATTTTTCTTTAATCTCCTTTTTAACATTCTGTAAGGTAGATATAGGCCTACCATATATCTGTGAAGTATTGAAGCAATTCATGCTTCCTCTGTTTATATGTTATGCTGCAAGTTTTAAACTTTCTTCGAACCAAAGACCTTTGCTTGTGTCCTAATATATATTCTTATCATTTAATTTATGAAAGCAAACCATAAATACAAAAATTTAAATTCGGCATCTAATCCTGAAGCAAAAATTTCCATCTTTCCCGTTGATCAGGGTGTGATGCAACTTTTAATCATATGATTTAAAATGACTAAATTAGAACGACATCGGAACCAAAGACCTTTGCTTGTGTCCTAATATATATTCTTATCATTTAATTTATGAAAGCAAACTATAAATACAAAAATTTAAATTCGGCATCTAATCCTGAAGCAAAAATTGCTATCTTTCTCGTTGATCAGGGTGAAATGTTTTTAATCACGTGACTTAAAATGGCTAAATTAGAACGACATCGAAAGCATTCTTTAAAGTATACTATACATTAAATATATTAATTTATACTATGCTGATATTATTACGATTAATAATAATACTTCAAAAAAATGACTGTATAATTTTGATGAAAATTTCAACCTCATTGGAAACTTTTCGATTTCTAATGCGAGTATTTGATAACCTGATAATAGCTTCGATTTCCAATGCGAGTAATTGATAATCTGATAATAGCCATCTTCTACATTTTTGGCGGGCTTATAGGAGATTATAATAAACCACTTTCTATCTCCATCTGTTTAAATACTAACGAACTAGAGAAAAACAAGCTTCTTCCCTGATTATCATCTTGCCCCGATTCACTATATTTATGTACTTTATAAGATAAACAGAAATTTCCTGGCTATAGCAAAGCGATATAACACATTGCAAAACATCCTTAATTATACTTTCGGGAAGATATTCGCAAGTTTATCCTTAGTATTGTTTGAGTTTTCAAACATATTTTGAAGTTTTCAAACGTGTGTGAATGAAAACAATGTAATATTCGATTTTCGTTTTTTTTTGACGTGTCTAAAAGATGACAAATCTCAACAATCTCTTTCCACTCCTCCAAGCAATCTCGGTTTTAGATATTTCGAGACACTCCCAACCGAATTCATAATTATATAATTAATTACGTTACACCATAGCCAGGAGCCAAAATTACAAAATACGAAAACGTTACATCTGATTAAAACAAGTTTACTTTCAGAAGCCATACTTATCTCATACTAAGAACAATGGCTATTAGAATTTTGTGTCTGTAGAAAGCGGTTTTGTTGATTTGATAAAAAGGGTAATAATAATCATTGCGTTTCGGCCCAAAACGATAAATATTTCATTTCTGAAAATTAATCTTGTAAGTCGATCTGTAAGAAGAAGAAAAAAGGAATTATACTGCTAATGAATTAACAAAGAACACGCACAGATCTTCGGAAGTTTCTCATATGTTAAAATGTATCTAAAGAAGAAAAAAATGGAAACAATAGCCGGAGAAAAATTCTGTAATAGAATAATATCAGATGCTACAACATTAACATAAACAAGTCATTAATAAAAAGAGATTTTCTATTATTATTACTATAAGAGGATGTAATATTTATTCCCTGCAATTATATAGAAAGATAGAATAATATCAGATGCTACAACATTAACATAAACAAGTCATTAATAAAAAGAGATTTGCTATTATTATTACTATAAGAGGATGTAATATTCCCTGCAATTATATAGAAATAACGAATAAAGGAACATTATGTACATTAATATATTCGCATATTTTAAAAGTCTGTATAAAATTAAATCAGCATTTTCCGGTTTAGTATTTCCATTGGGGACATTGTCCCTCAATGCACATCCGGAAAATGAGCCATTCTCCGTGTAAAATGATGTTCTTGTTGATGTTATTAAGAAAAATTAATAAGCGAATGCGTGCTTTTTAAAAAATTTGGTCATACGATAGCAACAGAATATATTAGCATCAAATTAGTACTGCTATCAATTTTCAATCGAGTTATTAATTAAAATATTTTAAATTCTTTAAATTTTTTAATGGTAAAATTCTTCCTCTGCATACAAGCTGATAACAACTTCGATATAAATCTGATAAGAGAATATAATGTTTTAGAATTTCCACCGACTTCTGGAGTCATTATGTCGATAGTTTTAAGCAAAAATAAAATAAAATTCGTCATTTTTGATTCTTAAAATGTATTTAAGAATTCTAAGTAGTAAAAATTCTGATTTTTTTTTTTTTGTTTTTGAACAAATATTGCATTTTTTAATTAAAACTTTATCTTTGTTTGTGAACATAACAGATTTTATTGGAAAATAAACTGTTCAAACGGAAAATAAAGATTTATCCCAAAAAATTGGCGAAATTTTTTCATGTATGTGAACAATTTTTTATAATTTTCACATATTATATAATAATAATTCAATTAATTAATCTGTCTTTGTAATTTTATAATTCTACTTACTTGTTAATTTATATCACCATTCTTGTATATTTGTTATATTGCAGCTTAATTATTCGGAATTTTTCAATCACATAATAATAATATCAAAATAAATATAATTTAAAAATTATTTATTCGTAGCAAATTTCCAAAAAATTCAATTTTCAGAAAAAAGATTTAAACTGTTTCATCAACATATAATGGTTAATGGGATTACATATAGTAAGTAAAGACGTGACATAAACATCAAGGAGTGCAATTTTTGTTTGACTTCTCAGATATTTCATGCTAACCTATACTTATGCTAGAAAAGTTATCATTTATATCATGTTTTTCTTTCCATTATTATAAGCATTTTGATAATTTTGAGATTTAAATCTCTTTTTAAACTCACGTATAAAACAGCATACTCATTATAAATTCTATTATTTGAGTTTATCTTCTGCAAACACTTAAGAAACCATTCCTGAAACTTAATGCTTTTGTTTTGTATATAAATTCAATTTCTGGAGTTTTTTATTAAAAAAAAATTGAAATTTTTCATTAATACACGTTTATTTTCGTTATAGTTTTCTTGACTGAAGGAAAATTGTTAGAACGGTGCTCTTCAAACTTTAAAGATAAAAGAGCGTGGAAATAATAAAAATATGATAAATTTGGTATCTTCATAAGTGATTTTTTGTGATAAATTTGGCGCTATTGCGATTTTTTTTTCTTTTAAGATTAATTACAAAGTATCAACATTCAGAGTTTTCAATGATGCTAATGCATATAGATAATTAAGTAGAGCAGATACAAAAAACAAAAAAAAAAAATTAAGTTATTCTTCAGATTAATTTACATTTATTATAATAAACTGTAATCATCTAATTAATTATGTATAAACTGCATATTCTACATAAATATTAATTCTGTAGATCTATGTAATTCTTTTGAACATTAGCATTGCAATAATTAATTATAAAGAAAACAAATTAAAAATGAAAAAATTACAATTTTTAATTATTTAAATTTAAAAATAAAACGTTTCTGTTTAATTAAAAAAAAATAATTTAAGAAATGTATAAGGAATTAAAAACATTAAACATAGAGAAATGTTGTTCCTCCATTTGCAAAAACTCGACTGGCAAAAAATAAAAAAATACAGAACTTTCTTTGAAGTCCGTCCAAGTGTTTCTTTCGAATACTCCAAAAAAAGCAAAAAAAAATATTGTTTCGGCTGTCAAGAATAAAATTTATAAGTAGGCATATGGCACGGATAATGAAGAAAAATAAAAGTTTAGAAAGTCGTTCTTCCGTCATAAAATATTAATTTATCATCCTATCGAATTGCTGTGTTATTTTCTTACTTAAAATAGTCTAAACAACATCCTTAGACATAAAAATATTTCACCTCTTGTATTACAAAAAAAATAATAAATTAATGCATATAAATTTACAGAAGTCGGAGTTTTAATATTAAATAATTCTCCAAAATTTTATTAAAAGAATATTAAAAAATTTTAAAAACCCCAAATGCAAAATTTAATAATTGTGTCATCGACAACTAAGAATAAAAATGAACTAATAGACCAGAAACGTATATTTTAATGCTGCTCGAATAAGCTAAATATATGCAGACGAATTTATTGAATATCACATTGTGATATCATTTATATCATTATTGAGTAGTTAATGATTGCAAACAAGATTCAGGCGATCATCTTGCTAAAACTTCAATCAATCAATCAATTTTTATTTATTCGATCGATGAATAAATGATCATTTATTATTTATTTAATATATTTTAATTCTACATTAACATAACTGATGCTAATAGATTAATTCACGAAAATATGCCTTTCACTCAAAAGATTTGGATTTCTTATAAGTAGTTACTGTCAGATTCATTTCATTTTTGTTTAGCCATAACCATATTGTAAAATTAATTATTTAAGATCGTTTTTACTTATTTGTGCCAATTCGAATCGTTATTATTTCAATAATAATAAACCGATTTCGATCATTTTTTGGCATATTCGATGCTCTATTGAATCTCGATAATATGTTCAAATTTCATTCAAATCGGATGATATTCATTCAAAATATTGTCTCAAAATATGCGAAAATTTTTCGGTTGTTACGTCAGCTATATTGACTCTAATTTACTTAATGGATTTGAATATGTAATTTTTTTTTAATCGGATAATATTTACGTGAGTTATCATGATGGCAAACAGTGTAATTCATTAATGTAATGTGATGTATAACAAATCCTTATGCATCTCGTCCTTTTCACGTTGTACTATATCACTGTATTGTTTACCTATACCTTTACTATGTACCTATTCTGTACTACTGTGTACTATATCAATATACCATGTGCCTATCCCTTTATTGTATATCTATATCTCTATTCTAGCGGTTCTCAACCAGTGGTACGCGAGACATGACTTGTACATATATAATCTTGATTTCCTATTTGTATACAAGGCATAATTTTGTTGGTGGTACTGAAATTTTCGAATTTTGATTTTGATGGTAAGCATTTATGAAAAGTTTGAGAACCGCTGCTCTATTGTACGTTGTACTATATCAATGTACTGTTTATCATACATATTATACTACGCATAATTTTCGTAGTCATTACTTTGAAGTTTTTTTTCTGTTGGGGAACCTGAAAAATGACTTGCTGCTAATGGTATTCCCTTTATATTTATTGCTTAAAATAATATTATTTGTAATTATGTATATTTCATTTATTTTTGTGCAATAAATTGTTTTTATTCCATTCTAACAAAAATCTAAGTCATTATATTCCAACTCGGAATGGAAACAATCAAAATAATGATGAATTAACAAATCCAAATTGTCTATTCACATAGGCATAAACAATATAAGTAACGTCAATACATGATTAAGTGTATTATAAATGCAGTAAATAGAGTATACAGATATTCTCGAGAAATTTATGTTTTGAAACATTTCCACGAATTTCTTCTTGTTTTGTATGAGTATTTTACTATAATCAAATATTGTTTGTGTTTACTTCTATTAATTAATTAATCATTACTATTTTCGTTATTTATTTTTATTTAAAATATAAAATAAATATTTAATATAATTTTAGAGGCTGTGCTAGGAATAAATGGGAAAATAAAGCAAATTTCGCCATTACATTGTATTGATATCAGTTATATGAATAAGAAGTTCTGGAAAGAATTAATCGCCTACTTTCCTAAGACATATTATTATTAAAATGTGTATCATCAATCTAGTGGATTATACAATCTAGAGAACTATCAATCATCGATATATTGTGTTATTTGTTAGTCAAAACTCAGATCTCTATATTATATACCTATCCATTATGGGAAAATCTGAAAAGTACGAACATTAGCAATTTAAAATGGATGAAGTTGCAGAGTTAATTATTCTCATTTCAAGATAGAAGAATTTAGTGGCTTAATAATTCTACCGAATTCCACAGAAATCAATCAAATAATTCAAAAGTATTCCATATATCAATCAAATAGTCTAAAAATGTCAAGAAATTCCACAAAAAATCAATCAAATAATCGACATAATTATATTATATATTCTGGTATTGTCTTTTTTCGAATAAAATAATGCTTACAAATAGTATTTTGTATTAGTATGAATTTTTAATATGAAATCTTTTCCATCCGTTTGGCATTTTTGCATTTTTTTTACTGGTAAGATTAAATTAGAAAGAAACCTTATAAGCTTGAATGACCACCATTTTTAAATGGATAAAATTGCAGTATTAATTTGTATATTATGAAAATCTATATCTATGTTTTGACGCCATCCTGATTAATTTTATAAAATATATTAAGAGACTATTTCAGTAATTTGAATGCCATTTTAAGTGAATTTTAATGGATTTAAATTTATTAATTATTAGTTAGGACACACGGTGAGATAACATGATGATCTTAATGGCTAATTTTCTTTATGAAAATAGATTAACATAAAAAAAAGCTCTTCAACCCAAGGAATTTTGTCCTCAAAGATGCTCGACCCATTTATTCCTAAAGATTCAAAGGAATTTCGAGAATATAAACCAAAGACTTAATGCAAAATCTTTGAAGACTGCAATTATATATTTCGTATTCCTAAAAAAATAAATTTGTAAATATGAAGAGAAAACGAAAGAAACTAATAATAATCATCAGCTATACTCCGAAACTTTATACAATTTTTTAATGCCGTAAATCGAGTTTCTGTTTTGTTAAATTTTCAGAAAAAAGAATCGTTTTTATAAATTTTTCGCATTTTATCTTTACGCCTTTATAAAAAGATAGCAGAAGTACAACTTTTTATAATTCCAATTAAAGTACTTAAAATTGAAACGTCTGTGCAATTACGATGATGATAACGATAATTGTTCGTTATAAGAGAAAAGAAGATAAACAATGATCTCATAAATCTCTTTCAAAACAAGTCAGTTCACGCGATGCTTTTTCTACTTTACATGAAATATTTCAACTATACGAAAACTTTTAACAAGATTAAATGTTTTTCACTAAACACTGTGGATGAAGATAAGCAGAAATCGTATTAAAGAATGTGCTATTAATGCGAACTGAAAGCAACTATGGAACTGTATTTAATCCGATTTGAGTTCTATGTGATTATTTTATCTTCCGAAAGAGAGAGGTTTATAAAATCACTATACTAACTTTATATTAATAACTTATGAACTAATTAGCGAATTTTTCATGAAATTTAGTATATTCACGTATTTCTGCTATTAAAAATAACCGCAAATCATTAATCTTTCAGCTTCAACCATTTAAAAATGGCGGAAGTTCAAACTTCTGAGATATTCACTTGATATATCCTAAACTAATTATTAAATTCTCGTGAAATTTAGCTCGAATGTAAAGATGTTAAAGATGATCTAGATGACATATCAATTAATCCTTTATCTTTAACCATTTAAAAATCCCCTACGTTCAAACTTCAAAAGGTATTTTCAAATAACTTTTGAACTATTTGATCGATCTTTATATAATTTAACAAGATGGCCAAGCCATTCAAGTCAAATTTGAGTAAGGTTAAACAAACATTGCAGTATCATCCGTTTAAAAATGGTGAACATTCAAACTTCTAAGGTTCTCTTGAACTATTTAATACATTTTTACGAATTTAAATGTATGAATTACCATCGATTTTATGATATATATTTTGACTGTGTAGTTTTAATTATTAAAATAAATAAATACAAAAATATATGACACATAAAAGTTATTTTGTTTCGAATAACGAGATGAATTTATATTAAAATTTTGACAGCATCAGCTGAATGTATTACAAGTTTGATAAGTTGCATATGTCAAGGAAAGCCAGATTTCAATCAAAACTCGAGATATCCCGATAAGAGAGGAATTATTCAAAAGAAATTTATAGGAGACATTTTACAGATTTATTACCATTAAAGAATCCCAAAAATAGCATTTTTGCTCATAACTTGATAGTTCCGTACATATAACTTAAAATGAATGATTTTCGTTCTCAGTTGAAAATTTCTATGCATATAAATTTTTTCTGAAATAATTTCTGTTTTAATCACATTAAATTTTAATAAATCAGATTATCCGATGCCAAAAATTAAAATAAAAAATTATTAATATATAAATATATAGTAATACGTAAAAAATATAAAACAAACTAAACTTTATTTTAGGAAAAAAAAAAATTTTAAATAAATTAAATTAAAACAATTTAAAATATTTATATAAAATTTGTTACTATTACAAAACACTAAATTATGAAAAATGTCTTGAATAAAGAATTTATAATTGAAAAATATTAGTGAAATATGGCGTTTACTGATGATATAGCCCTTCCATAAACGAATATAATATTCATTTGAAACTTATTCATGTTGCAATAAATAGTCTCAAAATTTCTATAGGGCCTATTAATTTATAGATAACACAAAATTTTATATTTTTAATTCTTTTTATTGAATTGCGTGCGATTTTTAAATTAGTACAGCGTATCTTGAACAAAAAAATATTCTTTAAAAAATTTAAATGCTCTGAATTCTTTTTTTTTTTTTTTTTTTTTTCCTATTTTTCTGCTCTTCTTACTTCTTATATCAAAGGATGTAAATATATTCTCTCTCTCTCATAAAGAACAAATTCTAAAAATTTTAATTCTTTTTAATTGCTATATTGGCTGTTAAACTAATATCTTTATTTATGATCTTCACATTACTAAATATTCTATACAGGATCCCTTCCCTCCTTAAACTCTGACTATATTTCTTTGTT
>AYEL01013152.1:0-20015 GCA_000484575.1 Olivierus martensii | reverse complement strand
AGAGAGAGAGAGAACGTTTTGCTTAAATCCTTTTAAAAAATTGCTTTCTCCATTTTTATAAATTACATTCAATCGATGTTGAAAAATATAAAAAATATTTGCGATATTATATGATTCGTAAATTGTCATTTCCTTATGTAGAAAAGTATTTATCCAGAATATGCTTTTTAAGAAAGAGAGTTTTTGTGGAAAGTAAAGATGGTTTTAATCGTTTGCTCGACACAAATGTTCCCAATCGTTAACGAAACTTTCACGTCACCAAAAGCTGTTTATTGAAAAACATTTTCTTTTCTATTAAAAAAAAACTTTAAAAATATCTATACAGTAAAACCTCGTTAATTTGAAGTATCCGAGACCAAAAAATTGGAATTCAATTTATAAGATTTTCTTCAAAATTCTTATATTTTTCAAATTTATTATAACGTATCTTACTTGTAGATATATAGAGTAAGACACCGTTTAACGCGGGGGCTACGTTCCAAAAACCAAGCGCTAAATGAAACAGCGTTAAACGAAGTCATCTTAACACGTAAATAATGGGGATAACTGAAATGGGACAGTGAATAAAAAATATACGTACATTTTTTTAATTTTATTTTTAACATATTATTACTATTGTATTACATTAATTATACACATTTTTATTGCTAATATCGATTTGTATTGATAAATTATTCATGAAAATCAAAAATATTCGAGTAAATAATTTATGATTGTGATGAAGACGATTCTTCTTCATTTGACACTTTTGTTTTTTCATTTAAGAAATCATTTAACGCCGTTTGCCTTTTCCTCTTTCGTTTAACAAGCAATTGTCATAGTTCGAAGTGGCAGCATTCAGATTAAAATTAAAATGGGATAATTGTTATTTTTATTACTGTGAAATAATGTTGATGACCGATCATAAATATGAACTGTAACCGCAGCAGACTTTCTTATATATTGCACTACACTGATATCAAACGCACTGCAAGACGGCATAGGAATATCAAAGCAACAAATTTGTGCGATTTCGGATTTATGTGAGTATAACGGTTTGAAAAACCGCGCCAAAGGGAATCAATAAAAAATATAGAATTGGAAAAAACCGCGTTATCGAAATAGCGTTAAGCGGGTTTTAAGACCGTGACACACTGAACGCGACGCGAAGCGAAGCATAAGAAAGCAACTTCGTGCGGTTACGCGCGTACAATGTGTCATGGACTAGCTTTTCCCGTGCGGCTGCTCGAGTTAACGCGAGTAGCAGCACGAAAAGAGATGAAAAATTTGAACTTCGACCAATCAGCAGGCGCGAACAATACGGTGCGGCAAAACCCGAAGGAAGCAATCAACCAATAGAAACGAATGTTTTACATATTTGGAAAATGGCGAAAGGTCAACCGTGCGGTTGGGATTCAGATATAGAATTTGTTTTAAAAGTATAAAAAAGACCATATCTAGATGATATGAGATTAAAAGATTACTGAAAATAAACGATTACTTTTTTCTAATTACAAATCAACTACACTCCGCAAACGACCTCTACCGGCAAATCCATGAAACATGAGAAATAACTCGGTTGCAATGTTGACAGGCTGTGGCGCAGTGCAACGCGAAGCGAAGGATGCAATGCAAATTTTTTTGTCATCTTTGCTTCGCTTCGCGTCGCGTTCAGTATGTCACGGCCTTTACTGTATGTATAAATTGACAATTATCGCATATTTGTAAAAGAGACTCTTTAAAGAATTACCAAGTTTTCGAATATTCTACATAATTCCGATAATACTTTCAGGATATGATCTAGCTTTGACTATATATTAACAAGAAATCGATATTTGAACGAGATCGAAATGATCAAACAATGAAATGAAGCTATTTTCCTACCCCACAGAGGACAAACTATTGTACATCAAAATAATAATGCTTTTTGTGAAAAATTTCGTGATATGCCCAAAATCAAACTGTTGTATGCAATTTTCACCTTTAGGAGAGGAATAACGGAATAACCAAAGTCCTGCATTAAAAAAATGTGCTCAATTCTCAGTACTGTTTGGTTATTAACCACTCACTTAGCCATCTATCTAACATTTGTAATAACTTTTATTCAAAGCTTCAATAAATCACCATTTTATCTCAAAATAATTTCGATTATTTTTTAAGCTGTTGATAGACTAAAATTTAGAGTGGAATTAAAAATTAACCATACTTCGAATTCTCCACTTTAATGACAATTAAAAATTGTATACTTTGATCTGAGGACTGTATTACTTCGTATTAACCATACTTAGAATTAACCGATATCGAATTAATGAGATTTTACTGTAATATAATCCTTCAATCAAATATAATCCTTCAATTATAAAGCGGAAACCACCATTTTGGATTACAATTCTAACTTTTTAAGCGTAGCTCAACGATGTCTGTATATAATAATAAAAATGTAAAGCTTTATGTAGCTTTACATTTTTATTGGATTATTTACGTTTTCATAGATAAAATTCAATTTTAAATCGTGATTGCCATTTATAAAACTTATTTTATTATTACTTTAAATAAATTACAATAAAAATACAGTAGCCTATATTGTTTTCCTGACGCTAACACAATTTATTGATAACATGAAGCATAAAATTTCCATTATTTATTAAATGTCAAAATATTTTATAGATAACGCATTATTTTATACTTTTAATTTATTCTACATAACTAACAGTTGTAATTTCTGATTTTTTCTGTATAGAAAACTTGCACAGTTATCTATCAAAAGTACAATGCAATACATTGACAAATGGCAGTATGACGTTCGCTAGGACCAACACAAATATGACAATCTCGGTACTTTCAATATTTTGCGAATCTTGATAATCTTAAATACAACAAGTTTTCGGTGATTATTTTTAGTTATGCAAAACAGTTTTCTTTTCAATAATTGTTGTTCAGTAGTCGGATTTTTCTTTCAATATATCTTCTTTTTTGAGCGTATTGGTTTCGTTTGCTTTTCAATCTCTAAATTACTGAAATATAAATAAATTATTTAAATGTTTTAGATGTTAGAAGTCGTATTTTGTTTTCTTCTATAGATAAAAATGATGATTCGCATTCAGTATCGACTTACAATGTAATTTATGGGAATCAAATTTCGACAAGAAGAACTGCTAACTTCTGAAAATGCAGCAGCTTGTTAATGTATTGTATTACTTTCCCCCCTCGAATTTTAAAATAAAATTATTTTAATGAAGTTTCTTTTCTATTAGGTATAGAAAGTAATTACTGATTGATTGGTTGCAGTTCTAGAGCTACAAGAGGCTTCAAGGCAAACTACAATAAACACATTAAAAAATCGAAAAAAAAAAAATACATGTAAAAACAAAACAATTTTATTTTAAAGTTATTTACATAATTTTAGTAACTGCTATTGTCTCTTAAAACAAATAATTTCCATGTCAGTCCCAAGAATTCTTTATTTATATCAATTATTAAAAATATAGAAATGAACAGTTTTTATGATATATTGTTAGATGATGAAGGCTGAGATCGTTAAAAAAAAAACAACTATTTAATAACTGAATTAGGCGATATACAAAGATAGTGGAGTACACAGTCTAATACACACAATGTCTAATAAACACAGTCTAATACACACTTGTTAATCACAGTCCAACTCAATCTAGTTCGACACTTAACGTCTCACACCCAGAACCTTTTGTCTTCCTCTCCCTGAACCTTTGTCTTCGTTCTTCACACTTGCGCGCCAAAAACACCCCTGAAGGCCACTCCCTAAACCACCCCCGAAGCCACAGATGTTGCCGGGTGGTTTCCATATGCGACTTTGCAAAAATATCCTTCATATATTCACCAGTTTAAATGCATTCATAAACTTAATGTAGTCAATTGGCTTTTTTTTTAATTTATTTTGCAACTTTACTTTTCGCAGTTTTGTAGGGATAAAAACAAAGAAAATTATATAAAATTTTCCTCTTTAGAAACATCATTCAATTAAATAGATGCAGCAGCAATATACGATTAGATTTTAATTAAAAAATTCAACTTACATGTTAGTTACTTCCTAAATTTTAAAAATATTGAAGAAACCTGTTCATAAGTTGCCTTGGATTCCTCCAAAACAGGCTGATGAATATAGATTTGGAGTTTAATTCCCGGACTCACTAGATGAGAATCTAACATACATTTACGAGATTATCGAGCCATACTGATAAACTGTATTCAGAACTAAGGATATTTTTCTGTATTTTTCATTATATTGCATATACTTGATAAATTGAAAAATGTAAAATATCACTTCAGATACTATTAATAATATAGTTTAACTTGCAAATTTGTAAACAATTAGCCTAATATATTTCTTATTGTAAAATTTCATAACTTCATTAATTTCTGGACAATGGATGCAAATTATAATATTATTTGGGAGCTCTGGTCTCGGACCATGGACCGAGAACCCCTGAGTGAGAAAAGTCTTTTACCCTAGTCCCAACCGGAGTCCGGCTTTGCCGAGGAGCAACAGAAACCCGCTAATTTAGCATATTACTAGTTTTATCTTTTTAGAACTTATTTGTAACTTTTAGGCTGTTTTCTGAAAGTAATGCTCTTTCGAAGTGTACGGACAATCCGCACCCAGAGCCGGCTCAAGGCACGATGCACGTGATGCACAGTATCAGGGCGCTACCATATGTGAGGTGCCTTACAAGATTATTTAGCCACTATTGTTTTTAAACAATATATAGGGAGGGAGCTATAAAAGAACTTTGCAGCAAGGCGCCGACTACCCTAGGGCCGGCTCTGTCCGCACCCATGGTATGATCGGTCGTCAGTTGATGCATACAGTTAAATGTTCCGAGCCCAGAAATTCTCTGTAAAAAATATTTAGAAGCATAGTCTGAATCGTACCTCAATCCTCTAGAATGGAAGTGTAATACATTTCCATTCATGATTGTTCATTGAGGCAAATATATTCCATTACAAAAATACCTGAAAGATGTTTCTTACCTTTTAAATTATTCTTTTAATCTCCATAAACTCTTTAATATTGTAAATTTTCTCCAATATCAAATAAAAATTCTTTGTTATAATGTTTTTCTTTATTATATTATTTACTTGGAAATTCCCACTTATGTAGTTTCGTTAAGCAAGTTGAATAAATTTTATGAATCAGACAAAATTTAAAATCGAATTTAAAATATGTAATAAAATATTTTGAATTACTGTGATGGATACGAAATTTCTTCCTGTAAGTGTTTTTATCTTTATTAGCTGTAAATAACTGTTTCGATATAAAATTCACAATTTAATGAGCATTTGGCGAATCATTTTCTTTAATAAAAAAGTATATTATTCCCTGTTTTCTAATGAAATTTATTTTACCATTCATTGAAGAACACTGTTCGTTATTTTTTATTTAATTTATTATTTAAAAAAAAATAAGTTTTTGTGAATATTTTAAAATTATTTGTTTTTCAACCCATTATATGTGCGTTGATAAATAAATAATAGCGTTTGAATAATAAATGATTTTGAACAATAAATATCATCAATAAATATTTTTTATTTATATAAAAGCTCAGAAGATATAAAATCATTATTATTTATTCATGAATATCATAATTCGAGATGCCTTTTATTTATTATTTATTAATTAATTAATTTTATTTACATTTGTTTTATTTATTCACTAAGATTACATTCTGAATTGATCTCTCTTTCATTTTTTGTTAAAAAGTTATTTTTACACATATTAGTTACATCTCTGAACATGTTTTTCTTGTAAATATTCCCTACAGTAAAACTTGATTTAATTAACGCAATTAATTAATTAATTAATTGCAAGGAATAATAAAAAAAAAATTGTGCAGAGATGTTAACAAATGTTTATAAAAATAATTCTTTTTTAACAATAAATGAAAGAGAGATCGATTCTAAATATAATGTTAATTTATTTTATATATTTATTTATTTATATTAATATAATTGGATCTCCTTAGTACTCTACCTTTAAAATAACAAAATATAACAAGTAGACTTCATGCAACAATATATAATAAACTAAAATACATTAAAAAGATGGCTATCTTTATAGACAATAAATCTTCTAGATAGGCTAATTCTTCTTTTTGCTTACAGAAAGCAAAAAGCTCTTAGAGGCCTTTGTGGCACACTAATTGATTTATTAAAAATGGAATATTCAGTATTCTGTAGTATTGATAGCTCTTAAAGAATTATTTAATTTATAAATTTGTTAAACAGGATTATTAAGTCTAATACAATCCATATTTGATTTAACAGCTACAGTATAAATTTATAAACTTGAGGCATTAATATATATTCTATGTGATAATTGAGAAATTGTTAAATCCAGTATAATTGAAACGGAACATTGCTAAAAAAATTAGTGTTTCCGATTGAATTTGAATGTTATTTTTAATTATTTACGTATAAATAATTAATAAATCTAAAATATATTCTCAAAATCCTTTAGAACATAGTATTTATTACTTTACAATTTTATTGTATAGATTTGCATCCCCAAAAATTTTCACAAAGCAATTTTTTAACTTATATTATTATAAAATATAAAAATTGTGTTACTCATTTTAAAACGATTGAATTAACATAACTTTAAGCAGAATCTTTCTATTTCCGATTATGAATTTTCCATCGACAATTAATAAACAATCAATGGCAGCAAGCTCAATAATAAACTCGAACAAGCATTAAAATGAATATCTGCCGTTTCAGCAGATATTCATTTTAATACTTGGAGTTTAATTAAGAGTAAAATATACCTCAATAATTTTAATACTTGGAGTTTAATTAAGAGAAATCTGGTCGTTCGACCAAATTTCTCTTAATTAAACTCCAAAAATTATTTAGAAAAATTTAAATCATCATAAATTTGTAGGAAGATCATTTTTCGAACAGCTCAGAAAACAATAAATGCATGCTGTGAATCCTATGAAAGATAAGTTCTTCAGCATATGTGTTGTGATATTTCTAGGAAATTCACTCTTCATCATTTAAAATTTCTTGATCTTATAATTTGAGATATCAATAATTGAGGAAAGGACAATGGAGCACATCGATCAGTAACCAATTGTCTGTTGTATGCAAATGATTTCTATTTATTATTATCACTTTTAAATACTGTTATCAAAACGTGAATAGGAATGAAATTTAGCGCGATCGAAAAATCACACAATCGAAGTTTATATAAATTGTTTCTAAATAGTTTTATTTTCTGTACCATTATACAGCAATAGATATTCTTGCAAATTATCGGAGGCCATTTTCAGCCTATAGTATTTTGTAATCATAGAAAAATTTTTATAAATTAGACAAGCTTCTCTGTTAGTATTTCACATTAATAAAAGATCTTATGCTTGATTAAATAAACAACTGCATTTTGGAGAAGGATTTTAAATATTACAGCTTAAGCACTACAATACACATAAATCTGGTTTTGCTTAATGATAATTTTCTCTTTTTTTATTAGAAACGCAATATATAGTTTGCATTTGAAACTGTTTCATTTTTATATGCATATCATTAACCTCACTGAATCTGTATTTAATGTGAGTTGCACAATATTCAATCACTCTGGTAATCAGCACTCAAAATAAGAAAAACTTCGTCGTAAAATTTATGTATTGATAGACCTCGAAACAAGTCGAAAATGTCTAAAGAACATATGGTCTAAACACTAAATGGCACCGTTTTTGAGTTACCCTTTAAAGCTAGCCAATCACCATCGAGTATACAAAGCGTCACGACGCGTCTTGGCAATGCGATATATCATGACGCTTTGTGTACTCGATGGTGATTGGCTAACTTTAAAGGGTTACCCCTATATAGAATGTTTGCTTTCTCCTATAATACTTTTCTATCACTGATTTAATGTGTTGCACATACACAATATTTTTTGCACTTCACGTTTTCGTCATTCCCTACCATGCTAAACTTGTATTAATATAAATATTTTGTTTACTTATATTTAAAACGCCTCAATTGATACAACTTTAAGCAAAAACTTATTCTTTCGACATGAATTTTCTCTCAACAATTACAAACAATGAGAGCAGATTAATAATAAATTCGAATATTTATTGCTAATAATATTCGAACTAATTCAAATGAAAATTTGTCGAAATTAAATGAGATTTCTTATAAACTTCTTCACTAGTAATGACTTTAATATTATTTTCTATTTAACGGAAATTATTAATTAGAAAATTGTATGGAATTGTTTTCGATAAATTAAAAAAAATAAAATATACAGTTCGCTCTATTTTGACATTTCTATTTACAGTCGACTTACAGTCTCCTCTTATTATTAATTACTTAAGAAACTTCAATTAAAAGAATAAATAAAAACAATGACATTAAAATATTGGGGAATTGATAACTGAATTTAATAATAGTTAGAAAATTACATTCTGATACTTTGGAATTTTTATTAGTTTGTAAACTTTATGTTTGAGATATAACTTAGCATTTAAATTAACCGATCTTTATGAAGAGAAGAAATTTTTGCGTACCAAATAATTTGTTTATTTACATCATTACAGATGTGCTCCCAACCTAACACAATGACTAAACTTTCAACGAAGTATTTTTTTATTTCAAATTTGCGAGGCTTTCAATCTTGAAAAAAAATTGTAATTAACAGTCAAAACTTAAAATAATTTGCTTATCAAATTTTTAGGCTGATTGGGTTATTTTTCATGTGCACTGTTGCAATCTGTTGGCATTTGCACTGTTGTACCCTGCTTTCAACCACATCTCTGCGTACTTTTCAACATGAAAATTTCGAGTGTTGGCCCATTAATGCTTATGAACATTATTTATTTATTTATTTACCCTCATTACCCTAATGTACAATTGGGTAACCCCCTGTTATAACATATAATATTCATTAAAGCTCATAGATGCTCTATTCCAAAATGACCTCTGCATTTTTTCCAGTTTCATAGTAGGTACGTTAATGAATTCAGTTCTACGTGAATCATACTGCGGAACATTAAAAAATAAATTGTCCGATGGTAGAAGACCAGTGATATATTTTGATATCAAATTATTGTCGTGCTTTCTGAACAATTCAAAATATGTAGGTATACATATTTTGAATTGCTCAGAAAGGATCAATAATGCAAGTAATCAAAATAAATTAAATTAAAACAATTTAAAATATTTATATAAAATTTGTTACTATTACAAAACACTAAATTATGAAAAATGTCTTGAATAAAGAATTTATAATTGAAAAATATTAGTGAAATATGGCGTTTACTGATGATATAGCCCTTCCATAAACGAATGTAATATTCATTTGAAACTTATTCATGTTGCAATAAATAGTCTCAAAATTTCTATATTAATTTATAGATAACACAAAATTTTATATTTTTAATTCTTTTTATTGAATTGCGTGCGATTTTTAAATTAGTACAGCGTATCTTGAACAAAAAAATATTCTTTAAAAAATTTAAATGCTCTGAATTCTTTTTTTTTTTTTTTTTTTTTTCCTATTTTTCTGCTCTTCTTACTTCTTATATCAAAGGATGTAAATATGTTTTTTTTTTTTTTTTTTTTGTTTTGGATATAATGCGGACGAATTGATGAACATGGAGGAATATAGTTTAAAATGCATGTAAAATCTTTCACTTGATTGATTATATACTATTCACAGGCGATATCCAGAAGTCAAATTTTATTAATATCTTCATTGTACCATTATACGGTTTATCAGTTGCCATTAATGCTTTAATATAATTTGCCATTTATAGAAAAGAGAGAGAGAGAGAGAGAACGTTTTGCTTAAATCCTTTTAAAAAATTGCTTTCTCCATTTTTATAAATTACATTCAATCGATGTTGAAAAATATAAAAAATATTTGCAATATTATATGATTCGTAAATTGTCATTTCCTTATGTAGAAAAGTATTTATCCAGAATATGCTTTTTAAGAAAGAGAGTTTTTGTGGAAAGTAAAGATGGTTTTAATCGTTTGCTCGACACAAATGTTCCCAATCGTTAACGAAACTTTCACGTCACCAAAAGCTGTTTATTGAAAAACATTTTCTTTTCTATTAAAAAAAAACTTTAAAAATATCTATACAGTAAAACCTCGTTAATTTGAAGTATCCGAGACCAAAAAATTGGAATTCAATTTATAAGATTTTCTTCAAAATTCTTATATTTTTCAAATTTATTATAACGTATCTTACTTGTAGATGTATAGAGTAAGACACCGTTTAACGCGGGGGCTACGTTCCAAAAACCAAGCGCTAAATGAAACAGCGTTAAACGAAGTCATCTTAACACGTAAATAATGGGGATAACTGAAATGGGACAGTGAATAAAAAATATACGTACATTTTTTTAATTTTATTTTTAACATATTATTACTATTGTATTACATTAATTATACACATTTTTATTGCTAATATCGATTTGTATTGATAAATTATTCATGAAAATCAAAAATATTCGAGTAAATAATTTATGATTGTGATGAAGACGATTCTTCTTCATTTGACACTTTTGTTTTTTCATTTAAGAAATCATTTAACGCCGTTTGCCTTTTCCTCTTTCGTTTAACAAGCAATTGTCATAGTTCGAAGTGGCAGCATTCAGATTAAAATTAAAATGGGATAATTGTTATTTTTATTACTGTGAAATAATGTTGATGACCGATCATAAATATGAACTGTAACCGCAGCAGACTTTCTTATATATTGCACTACACTGATATCAAACGCACTGCAAGACGGCATAGGAATATCAAAGCAACAAATTTATGCGATTTCGGATTTATGTGAGTATAACGGTTTGAAAAACCGCGCCAAAGGGAATCAATAAAAAATATAGAATTGGAAAAAACCGCGTTATCGAAATAGCGTTAAGCGGGTTTTAAGACCGTGACACACTGAACGCGACGCGAAGCGAAGCATAAGAAAGCAACTTCGTGCGGTTACGCGCGTACAATGTGTCATGGACTAGCTTTTCCCGTGCGGCTGCTCGAGTTAACGCGAGTAGCAGCACGAAAAGAGATGAAAAATTTGAACTTCGACCAATCAGCAGGCGCGAACAATACGGTGCGGCAAAACCCGAAGGAAGCAATCAACCAATAGAAACGAATGTTTTACATATTTGGAAAATGGCGAAAGGTCAACCGTGCGGTTGGGATTCAGATATAGAATTTGTTTTAAAAGTATAAAAAAGACCATATCTAGATGATATGAGATTAAAAGATTACTGAAAATAAACGATTACTTTTTTCTAATTACAAATCAACTACACTCCGCAAACGACCTCTACCGGCAAATCCATGAAACATGAGAAATAACTCGGTTGCAATGTTGACAGGCTGAGGCGCAGTGCAACGCGAAGCGAAAGATGCAATGCAAATTTTTTTGTCATCTTTGCTTCGCTTCGCGTCGCGTTCAGTATGTCACGGCCTTTACTGTATGTATAAATTGACAATTATCGCATATTTGTAAAAGAGACTCTTTAAAGAATTACCAAGTTTTCGAATATTCTACATAATTCCGATAATACTTTCAGGATATGATCTAGCTTTGACTATATATTAACAAGAAATCGATATTTGAACGAGATCGAAATGATCAAACAATGAAATAAAGCTATTTTCCTACCCCACAGAGGACAAACTATTGTACATCAAATTAATAATGCTTTTTGTGAAAAATTTCGTGATATGCCCAAAATCAAACTGTTGTATGCAATTTTCACCTTTAGGAGAGGAATAACGGAATAACCAAAGTCCTGCATTAAAAAAATGTGCTCAATTCTCAGTACTGTTTGGTTATTAACCACTCACTTAGCCATCTATCTAACATTTGTAATAACTTTTATTCAAAGCTTCAATAAATCACCATTTTATCTCAAAATAATTTCGATTATTTTTTAAGCTGTTGATAGACTAAAATTTAGAGTGGAATTAAAAATTAACCATACTTCGAATTCTCCACTTTAATGACAATTAAAAATTGTATACTTTGATCTGAGGACTGTATTACTTCGTATTAACCATACTTAGAATTAACCGATATCGAATTAATGAGATTTTACTGTAATATAATCCTTCAATCAAATATAATCCTTCAATTATAAAGCGGAAACCACCATTTTGGATTACAATTCTAACTTTTTAAGCGTAGCTCAACGATGTCTGTATATAATAATAAAAATGTAAAGCTTTATGTAGCTTTACATTTTTATTGGATTATTTACGTTTTCATAGATAAAATTCAATTTTAAATCGTGATTGCCATTTATAAAACTTATTTTATTATTACTTTAAATAAATTACAATAAAAATACAGTAGCCTATATTGTTTTCCTGACGCTAACACAATTTATTGATAACATGAAGCATAAAATTTCCATTATTTATTAAATGTCAAAATATTTTATAGATAACGCATTATTTTATACTTTTAATTTATTCTACATAACTAACAGTTGTAATTTCTGATTTTTTCTGTATAGAAAACTTGCACAGTTATCTATCAAAAGTACAATGCAATACATTGACAAATGGCAGTATGACGTTCGCTAGGACCAACACAAATATGACAATCTCGGTACTTTCAATATTTTGCGAATCTTGATAATCTTAAATACAACAAGTTTTCGGTGATTATTTTTAGTTATGCAAAACAGTTTTCTTTTCAATAATTGTTGTTCAGTAGTCGGATTTTTCTTTCAATATATCTTCTTTTTTGAGCGTATTGGTTTCGTTTGCTTTTCAATCTCTAAATTACTGAAATATAAATAAATTATTTAAATGTTTTAGATGTTAGAAGTCGTATTTTGTTTTCTTCTATAGATAAAAATGATGATTCGCATTCAGTATCGACTTACAATGTAATTTATGGGAATCAAATTTCGACAAGAAGAACTGCTAACTTCTGAAAATGCAGCAGCTTGTTAATGTATTGTATTACTTTCCCCCCCTCGAATTTTAAAATAAAATTATTTTAATGAAGTTTCTTTTCTATTAGGTATAGAAAGTAATTACTGATTGATTGGTTGCAGTTCTAGAGCTACAAGAGGCTTCAAGGCAAACTACAATAAACACATTAAAAAATCGAAAAAAAAAAAATACATGTAAAAACAAAACAATTTTATTTTAAAGTTATTTACATAATTTTAGTAACTGCTATTGTCTCTTAAAACAAATAATTTCCATGTCAGTCCCAAGAATTCTTTATTTATATCAATTATTAAAAATATAGAAATGAACAGTTTTTATGATATATTGTTAGATGATGAAGGCTGAGATCGTTAAAAAAAAAACAACTATTTAATAACTGAATTAGGCGATATACAAAGATAGTGGAGTACACAGTCTAATACACACAATGTCTAATAAACACAGTCTAATACACACTTGTTAATCACAGTCCAACTCAATCTAGTTCGACACTTAACGTCTCACACCCAGAACCTTTTGTCTTCCTCTCCCTGAACCTTTGTCTTCGTTCTTCACACTTGCGCGCCAAAAACACCCCTGAAGGCCACTCCCTAAACCACCCCCGAAGCCACAGATGTTGCCGGGTGGTTTCCATATGCGACTTTGCAAAAATATCCTTCATATATTCACCAGTTTAAATGCATTCATAAACTTAATGTAGTCAATTGGCTTTTTTTTTAATTTATTTTGCAACTTTACTTTTCGCAGTTTTGTAGGGATAAAAACAAAGAAAATTATATAAAATTTTCCTCTTTAGAAACATCATTCAATTAAATAGATGCAGCAGCAATATACGATTAGATTTTAATTAAAAAATTCAACTTACATGTTAGTTACTTCCTAAATTTTAAAAATATTGAAGAAACCTGTTCATAAGTTGCCTTGGATTCCTCCAAAACAGGCTGATGAATATAGATTTGGAGTTTAATTCCCGGACTCACTAGATGAGAATCTAACATACATTTACGAGATTATCGAGCCATACTGATAAACTGTATTCAGAACTAAGGATATTTTTCTGTATTTTTCATTATATTGCATATACTTGATAAATTGAAAAATGTAAAATATCACTTCAGATACTATTAATAATATAGTTTAACTTGCAAATTTGTAAACAATCAGCCTAATATATTTCTTATTGTAAAATTTCATAACTTCATTAATTTCTGGACAATGGATGCAAATTATAATATTATTTGGGAGCTCTGGTCTCGGACCATGGACCGAGAACCCCTGAGTGAGAAAAGTCTTTTACCCTAGTCCCAACCGGAGTCCGGCTTTGCCGAGGAGCAACAGAAACCCGCTAATTTAGCATATTACTAGTTTTATCTTTTTAGAACTTATTTGTAACTTTTAGGCTGTTTTCTGAAAGTAATGCTCTTTCGAAGTGTACGGACAATCCGCACCCAGAGCCGGCTCAAGGCACGATGCACGTGATGCACAGTATCAGGGCGCTACCATATGTGAGGTGCCTTACAAGATTATTTAGCCACTATTGTTTTTAAACAATATATAGGGAGGGAGCTATAAAAGAACTTTGCAGCAAGGCGCCGACTACCCTAGGGCCGGCTCTGTCCGCACCCATGGTATGATCGGTCGTCAGTTGATGCATACAGTTAAATGTTCCGAGCCCAGAAATTCTCTGTAAAAAATATTTAGAAGCATAGTCTGAATCGTACCTCAATCCTCTAGAATGGAAGTATAATACATTTCCATTCATGATTGTTCATTGAGGCAAATATATTCCATTACAAAAATACCTGAAAGATGTTTCTTACTTTTTAAATTATTCTTTTAATCTCCATAAACTCTTTAATATTGTAAATTTTCTCCAATATCAAATAAAAATTCTTTGTTATAATGTTTTTCTTTATTATATTATTTACTTGGAAATTCCCACTTATGTAGTTTCGTTAAGCAAGTTGAATAAATTTTATGAATCAGACAAAATTTAAAATCGAATTTAAAATATGTAATAAAATATTTTGAATTACTGTGATGGATACGAAATTTCTTCCTGTAAGTGTTTTTATCTTTATTAGCTGTAAATAACTGTTTCGATATAAAATTCACAATTTAATGAGCATTTGGCGAATCATTTTCTTTAATAAAAAAGTATATTATTCCCTGTTTTCTAATGAAATTTATTTTACCATTCATTGAAGAACACTGTTCGTTATTTTTTATTTAATTTATTATTTAAAAAAAATAAGTTTTTGTGAATATTTTAAAATTATTTGTTTTTCAACCCATTATATGTGCGTTGATAAATAAATAATAGCGTTTGAATAATAAATGATTTTGAACAATAAATATCATCAATAAATATTTTTTATTTATATAAAAGCTCAGAAGATAATATATATATAATAGATGTCTGGTAATATTAATTGTATATACTGAAATTTTTTTATTTTTTTCAATATAAACAACTCCCTATAAACAGTACTCATAAGAAGAATAAAATAAACAATTAGATTTATCTTATTGTTTATAAATGCTGTTTATATAAATTACTATTGATAATTTGCAATAGCATTGTATTTGATTTTATAATATAGTATAATATAATAAAATTTAACATCAAGTATTAATAATTTAAACTTACCAGGTATTTCTTCTTGAGCAAATTCATTATTTGAGGTAGGAGTATCAACTGAGACAGACACAGGGACTAGAGATGATCCATCTCCATTATTTGAAATATGACAGAGTTGGTTATCTAAAGCATTTCCACTTACTTCAACAGACGATGACTGAGATGAAATTGGAAGAGCAACATTTTGTGGATGACTATTTGAAAATACTGGCATCTAAAAATTATTCATTATTAAATAAATGCATCTACTATAATCAAAATTAATACTAATTATTTAGAATATAACTATTCCCTAATTTATTCAAATGATGGAGGCAAAAGATATCACACAAGTTAATTTTTATGAAAATCAGAAATCTTATATAGGCAGTTATAACACAGCTCAGACCAGAACTGCTTATAAATTGGTATCATTAACTATCACTATGATATAATAACAATAATAAATGTTATTATATATCATCAGAATAATGTTGTCATTATGAACTATTTGGCAAAAATGGATGCACACAAATAAAAATAGATTTTTAGCCCATTTTTCAAAGAAAATGAGGCTTATAAGATCAGCCAATGTCTGTCTGTGTGTTCCTTATTAAACTTTTGAACTAATTAGCAGATTTTCATGAAATTTGCTAGTGATGTTCTGCCATTAAAGAGCACATCAACATGTATCCTTTAATTGTATAGAATCGACTAATTCTGCAAGCTAGAATTTCATTTATTACAATTTTAGTTCATATTATTGCCAATGGATGGCACTAAGTGTTGGGAGTATAGGGTAACATCAATGAACTTGAATATAGACTGGAAGGAGCATTCAATGTTAGAAAAGCGAGGTCCATTTGGGTAGACTGTTGGTAGGCTACTTTCGCAAATGTACATTCAACACTATAGTAAATTGACTTTATTTTGGTGGCCAGACGTAGCCCATTTACTTTAATAAATGCAAAGAACAGATCTTAATAGTTAATAAAAAGGATGTAGTACCTAAATAAGGAGTATTAAGCCATTTTTTTTATTATAATATTTTATAAACACCCATTTTCAATACTCAATACTCCAATTTTCACATTTTCCTAATTGTTTAATATTTTGAGGAAGGAAAAAAATAGATTTAAAAGCCCATTGAGGGCAAACTGCCAAAAGAAAAAATTATTACATATATTTTATACTAAAAAAATGTTATGAAAAAATAGCAAACACAAAAGGAGTGAATAAAATTTTATTTTTTTGACAAAGATTATAATCAAACAATAAACAAGAGCATAATTACACTATTATTAGCAAATAATAGCACTATTAATACCAAATTGACTCAGTGGATGCACTTCCTACAATGCAGCTGCTAGAGAATTGGTTTTGGCTGGGTCAACCAAGATCAGCTACTTTGCTTTAGGCTGCTGATTGCTCATTGCAATGCTCCTTCAAGTCTATATTCAAGTTCTTTGAGTAACATATAGCTTACCTGATTTCTTAACACAGCACTGTCTATTTCAATTCCTATCATAATGATATCAAAGTCCCAATATGTAACAATGGATGACATCACAAAAGATCAATAATTTATGAAGTCATGATGATGTAATAATGCATGATACCATGATAACATCACTATCTCAACAAAATGACATCATCATGACATCTATACTGGTTAAATTAGCATTAAAATTGGACACACAAAACAAATGGATTCTAAATACTAAATAAATAAAAAATTAATGACACCTTCAAAAAAGTAGGAAATTTTAGTTCTTTCTGGAACAACTTATTTTATATAGAAATAAAAGAGAGCTCTTTTTCAAAGGATCAAAATGCATTGTAACACTTTAGAGGCCAAGTAGAGCTAAATATGATATTGAAGCATGATGCTACACATGGATATACTTATCATTTTATGTTAAAATTGTATAGATTGTCCACATTAAATAAAATTCAGTTAGTATATTCAATTTCAGTGTAACTGAAAAATTGTAACAATATCATATGTATATAAATTTATATTTTAATATGTGATTTTTATTATATTATAAAACTGTATAAATTATTCCAGTTGCTCATAATGCTCAGGATTCTAACTTTGATCCATCAAAATTTATAATGGTCACATATGATCCAGTCTTTAGAAGTATGTCCAATTGGTAAAGAAAAAAGCTAATATCAATATTACATACAAATGACAGGCTGCAATTTTTTAGCAGTTAAAAATAGAACTCCAAAATCTCCATATGCATGTTCAAGAATTTATAGAATCTGGTTTTTAATAAAGATGCAAATTGTAACAAAGACTCTTGTAATTCTGTTTTATTTTATACCTGCATTATTAGAAATTATGACGACAATGGCTTTTTCCAAAAATAAGATGATATCTATTTCACATAGAATCATATAATTTAACAATTGTAAGAAAGCAATTAAAATTAAAAAATAGGAATAAAATATTGAGAACTATCAAATATTGAATTTTAATTTAAATACAAACAATATTTATAATTAACCTGTTGCATGCTGAAAATTCAAAAAGATAATGATATTAACAAGCCAATTAATTAAACAATAAAGCCTATTTAATATTCAAAAAATTAAAATAATTTTATCTCACTTAATTTCAATTGAAATCTTTTAAAATTTTTATTGTTTATTATTTTTTTTGTTTTCTTTCTAACAATGTAAGTAATTTTTCAGTTATTTTTTAGAAGTTTTCATTCCATATAGAACCAAAAACATTATTTTTTTTATATGAAGATTTAGCCATCCAATGAAATGTTTGCTATTTTTGGATAGTAACTGGTCCTCTGAATAAAACAAGCCATAAATGAAGAAAATTGGATCATACTTAAAAAAAACAATAAAAGCCAATTAATATGTAAATTTTTATTAATGAATATTAATTAAGATATGTGCTGTAAATAGTTCAAAATTTACATAAATTTATTGAAATTTTGTCATTAATATTAATAATTTATATGTATTGATGTGTTTTCATTTCAATAATTATTTAATTTAATTTTTTTTTATAAATTTTTGAATTCATATCAATCAAATCTAACATAAACAAAATTCCTCTCATCTCATACGTACACAGCTATGATATTCTTTATTTTTGTTTAACTGGACCTCTGATAATTTATTCTCATATTACTCTCAATACCAAATTTCCCAGAGTATAATAGCCTTGGCTGGAAAAGTGCAGAATAGTAGTTCTGCAATAAAATAATAAAAATATCATGCCTCTTTTAATGGTGATTCTCTACCTTTGTATTTTCTTGTTTTTTGTCAAAAATACAGTGAAAATGAAGTAAAGCAACAACAATTAATAAAAAATATTGCCTATTTTAACAAAATTGAACAATATTTTGATATTATCTATTTTTTTTTTAATTTTAAGATTTTATAGTTCATCCTTTAAAAAATTAATTTTAAAGGATTTTATTAACTTTATTTCAAAAATAAAATTGGAACAATTTAAACACAGTAATCTAGAATATACAGAAAAGAGAAAAATGATAATTTTCCAAAAAATATTGAGTCAAATAAATTTTTATAACCTTCTAAAATAAAGAATTTTGGCCAGAAAACATTTAGGAATCATCAGAAACTAATTATACTTCTTTTTTGAAAATCCACAGTTGCAACAAACTAATTAGAATGGGCCAAATTACAGTTTTAAAATTCTATTGTCTCTGCCAAGTGCAGCATATCATGTCTGCAGGATGTAATAATCTGTCTATATACTCATATCTTACATAACATGCATCATATCATGTCCATAGCACAAAACAGATTAAATATATAAAAACACTATTTTTTTATGTTATGATGCATATTATAGAATAAATATGAAATCATAGGATTATTAAAATAGTTCAATCAGAATTCTTCAAAAAGTTCAAGTTTCTTCAAAAAGTCATTGAAAACCCTATTATTATATTTTCAGCCACAAGAGAATATCTGTATATAGTATCATAACAAGGGCACTGCAAATGGGATACTCACCCCAGGTGTAAAGACAACAAGCACAAAACAAAACTTCAATTTGGTGAAAGTTTTTTTAGGCAAAAAAATGTTTGCCCCATTTGTGTGTGTAATGAAATATATTTTCCCCATTTTAGGGACATACAGAATGTATTTTCCTTGGATGCAGAAACAGTTATGGGACTGTCTATATACTCATATCTTACATATCATATGTCAATTTTTTGTACCTGAAATATTATTATATTTAATGTATTTTGCTTATTTCTATAAAATCAAATTTGTATAAATAAACTTCATAATTTACTTTTGATATAAAATTAAAATAAAGAGTACTGATAAGAAGAGAGAATTTTATTACCTAATCATTTTTGACCTCACGAGTAGGTCGAAAATGTTTCTTTGATTAGAAAAAAGATTTTATTAATGTTCTTTATTTTTATTTTATAT
>AYEL01013151.1:0-21588 GCA_000484575.1 Olivierus martensii | reverse complement strand
TATATAAATTATAATAATATAAAATAAAAATAATAAATTTATATAAATTATTATATGAAATAGAAAATGTGTGTACCATACTCATGTCCATATCTTTAATCCAGGCTTATTATTTCAATTCCCAGGATAATTGCTTATTAAAATAAGCAACTATCCTGGGAGGTACAGCATACATTGGTACAAGCATTCTTAATACTTCTACAGTATATCTCTTACAAACTAGTTAATATGTCTCAAAAATTTCCACAAATTGAAAAACCAAATAAATCCAACAATACTGAAATTCAATATATGCAAATATATGCATTGATAAACAAAATGGTTAGATGAAATTTATGAACATAATTTAAGCATAGATATGAAAATTTAAAATCATAAATGATAATTTTTGTAGAAAAAAACATTAAAAATTAATGTTTTATTTGTATTTTATGGAAATTAAATACAAATATTTATTGAATTGTATATTTCTGAAACGGTGAAACTCAAAACCATATAAATAAGAGACCTATTGAACTTTTATCAAAATAAAAACATTAAAAATTTATTAAAAAATATCAGTCTACTTACATTTTCTGTTAATGTTTGTTCCATTATTTTTGATGGTTCAATATCAAATTCCACTTCATCACCTGATTTTGTTTCTTCAACTGAATTATTTTCTTTTGAACCAATGGATGGAAGCATTGAATATGTTTGTAATTTAAAATTATTACAATGAACTGATTGTGAATCTACAGAAGAACTTATATCCAGTCTTCTAGAAGTAAATTTAGCATTTTGTTTGAGTTGGATATCATCTTCTACAACACACTCCATAGCATTGTCTTCAGTAATCAATGAAGAATCAATTTCTTTTATTTTTGTTGGCACATGACTATCACTATCACTGTGAACAGAATCACTTAACGAGTGTTTTCTTGATCTACCATGTTTTCTACGTACTGAAGATGCAGGTAGAATTCTGTTTTCTTTGTGACGATTAGCACATGATACAATTTGAGATCTATTGTTTTGTTTTGTATCATCTTGTACTGCTGAATCATGTTTATTTTCATACATAACTTCAGCTAAACCTTTCACTTTTAATGTTTCTGCAGTTTTTAGCAAAGCAGTCAGCTGATCTTCTGAAACATTAACTTCACCACGGTACATAAAATCAACAATAGCTTTCAGATCTCTATATTTCATATCTTTTAAGATCACAATAGGATGTTTACAAGGATTCTCAAGAAAAAGATTTTGAAAAAATGGACTGCAGGCTGATAAAACCATTTTGTGGGCTTTCATACTTAGTCCTTCACAAGCTAATGTAACATCAACAAGAGCTTCATTTGAAAGTAATTGTTCAAACACAGTTAACATATTGGAATGGTGATTATTCCATTTCAAACAAAATTGTTCTGTTCCCATTTTAAGTTTTTTTACTTTAACTCTATTGTATTATTTTTAATTCTACACATAAGAGTAGATGATATAAAATTTTCTGGAAAAGCAATAATATATATTTTAAATTAGGTATTATCATTAAAAAAGTCAAAAAATGTAAGTTTTATTTCATAATTCTTGTATGGTTTTGATATCTTACAGAGGAGAAAAGAAAAAAAAAAAATATATATATATATATTTATATATTGATCGATTTTGATCATTTTCGTTCGCTTCTTACGAAGTAATAACATTTCGATTTTGATCATTTTTATCATACACGATCTTCTTGCAGATTCCAATCATAATCAGGGGCGCCGAGAGAAATCCCGGGCCCCGGTACGAACCAGATTTTGGGGCCCCTATATATATATATAATCTGCAAGAAGATCGTGTATGGTAAAAATGATCAAAATCGAAATGTTATTACTTCGTAATAAGCGAATGAAAATGATCAAAATCGATTCGCTTATTACACAATAATAATGACTATATTTTGATCATAATCTGAAGTAGCAATGAATGATCTTACAGGCTCCGACGTTCTATGACATCATCCATTACAACTTCAGACGTTGGAATTGTTGAAGTCATGCTACTTCACAATGCTATCACTCTGATGGTGATTTTGACGTCATTCATTGCTACGTCGTGGTACATAACACAACATAACATTCTTTTGAGACCATGACATCATTCTTACCTCATGCTTTGCAACGTCAATAACAAAACAACAATCTGAAGGATTTAAACATTTTATTTTAAATTACGACCCCAAAATGTCCCACCCTGGGTCAAAATCGCTCCGGGTACCTTATGTTATGACCACACTTTGCAAGGTACTCGCGGGGAAAGTCACCCTTCAAAGTTTGGTCTCGATAAGTCAATGATGTGGACTTATACGGAACAGACAAATAGAAAGAACGACCCCAATGTCACCATCTCTTGGGGAAATTTTGATTTTGAATACTCTGTTATTCGCAGGGTCATGGGAAGTTGCCCTATACAGTATAGTTTGGTTCCGATAGGTCAAACGGTGTGCGATCCTGTCAGGACCGGCCCTAGCGTTTTTGCCGCCGTAGGCAAACCTAAAAAAATCCGCCCCTATGGGTTGTGTTTATTTTTTTCCTCTCTAATCAGTCACCTACCTTGCCTACTGCCTAGGGCTGGCCCTGCCTATGCAGAACAGCCCAAATATTACATTTTATATATAGATTTGGAATCCATTGATTTTGTGCTCAATTTTAACCATTGGTTTTTGGAATCATTTGGTTTTGTGCCATCATCTTGATAATGTGATGCCACGGTGACATCACCTCTCCGAGATGACATCATTGTGGCATCATAAATTATCGGGTTTGCTGATGTCATCTACTTTTTGTATCACGAAACGTCATAATCTCGACGTGACGTCATTCAAATCAGGTAAGCCATATGTTATCCCTACATTGCTAACACTTAGCGCCATATATTGGTATTAATATAAATAAAATATTTGATTAAAATGAAATTCTATCCTGCAGGATTAAATGATGCGGCATCGAGATGTCGCTTAATGGCAGAACATTACTGAATTTCATGAAAATCTGCTAATTAGTTCGAAAGTTATTAGTGGAAGACAGACAACAAATAAAGACAAACATGGGTCCGATCTTGTAAGCCTCTATTTCCTTCGGAAAGTAAACTAAAAATGCAAAATCAAATAATTGAGAGTTATATGGACGACTCATCGATTTTGACTAATTTATTTTACAATATTATTATTATTAGCAATTTTAACGAAATAAATATAATGTACAGTATTTATTGAATCATATAATTTATTAATTTTCCAAAATAAAGTTAATTTTTACATTTATTGAATATAAATTATTGCATATTTTGTTGCTTCTCCTAAAGAATAATTTTGAAGATATTCTAACAGAATTTAATATTAAAATTAAATAAAAATAAAACTTTCCGAGAAAATCATTTTGTTAGCATTATCTCCTTAGCATTAGAAGTTTATATGTTTTATCATATTCATCTTGCGATAATTTGATATTTTAAAAAAATAACAATAATTATATGTATATGATATGCAATATAATACCTGAATATACTGTATATTTTGCAATTACAGTAATATTAGTATATTACTGTATTAAGGATGCAGAATAGTATACCTTTGAAATTTGATACTTTGTCACATCAAATCTGATTATCATATAGAAAATACCGAATATTTCACGCTAATCAAAATGATTGGTCTATAAAATATCAAATTTCATATTTTAAATATTATAATAATACAAGTTAGTCAACAAAATTATTGTCGCAACACCAACTATGTTAAAAAAAACTATTCATAATAATAATCATCACATGGTATTTTTGTTGCTTTTGATATCTGAATATAAATAAGTTAAAATCGTATCAAATTTAGATGCAAATTTTAATCGGCTTATCTATTTAAAATTATAACTTATTTATATGATTAGTATGTAACCTAAAATTTACAATTATTGATTCAATATTTAAAAAGCTTTTCGCTTTATTTTTCTATAAATTTAATTTTTATTCAACTGAATAATAATAGAATCTAATTATAATTATTAAATCATTAAACAACGTAACTGCTATATTAAACTCTAATAATATAATTTTAGTTTTTATACTACAATATTAATAATCATTTTATAATAATTTTGAAATAAGTTGAAAGATTAATCTTAATAAATTATCAAAGATATTGAATATTGTGTTCGTTATTCAGAATAAAAAAATCACTTATATTCGAAAAACAAACATCAAGATGGTGAGAATATAAAATATCTAAATCCTTAACACTCATAAATATAAAATATTTAAGCAGTGAAAATTCAAGATATTATTTTAATTCAAACTCTATAAAAATTAAAAATGTAGGGTAAACTGGCAGAGATGGCACACCTTTTTTGTTTGCTGATAAAATTATTAATAATCATAATCAAAAACTTTTATTATTCAAAATAGCTTACATGCAACCATATGCAAAAAATAATGTCAAAAATTAGTTAATCAAAATGAAAAAATTTAACAAAATAAACAACTTTTTTCATTTTGCTTATTAATTTCTGACATTACTTTTTGCATATGGTTTCATGTAAGCTATTTTGAATGATAAAAGTTTTTGATTATGATTATTATGATTATTAATAATTTTATCAGTAAACAAAAAATAGGTAAGCCATCTCTTCCGGTTTTACTCTAATTTGGATTTTTAATTATCTTAGATAAAGCACATCAATGTCTACTCTGTTCAAACAAATGAATGGCAGTTACTGTATGCCATAATCATTACCACAATATCATCTTGGCTCCAGAATGTGAATATACTTAGCTGCGCCGTCTCTCCCGCCGCACCATCTCTCCCGGATTTACCCTATAAATAAATAGTGTAGTAAAAGTATTAAAGTTTATTTTAGCGATTCTCAAATTCTAATCACTTTTATACAGTTTAATGAGTTTGAGAATAAAATGCACGATATTTGACTTCAAATTAGATTATCACAGTCCACAAGATATTTTATTTTTTCATTTAATAAATTGCGAGAAATTTAAAAAATACAATACGGTATATGATAAAAATGCAGTTTTTATTTCACTGTGATTTGTGTATAATTCATTCGTATAAACTTTCATCAATTCAAAAATTTCTGTTAAAATTGTAAAAGAGCTTTTTTATATTGCCTTTCTTGAAATATTTTGGAGAGATATTTGGTATTATTCAAACTTAAAAGAACTATCTCAATTTAAAACGTTCAATTGGGCCATCATAGTGAAACAAAATGATAGCTTGTCGAATGTTTTAAATTAAGATATAATGCATTTCTATTCTGTTTGAAAGGAGAATTGTTAAAAATTTCAATTTAAGATATAGAAAAGAGAATCAATTTAAAAATTTTATAGATTGCAATTTTGTTTCAAAATAGTGTATAGTAAACTTTTTATTTCAGTTTAATGCTATTTGTTGTTGGTTGGAAAACCCCTTTGAGGAAATTCGAATTTTTCTTATTTGCGAGAAATTTCTAGAAAGAGATAAACATATAATCGAACTTGAAATTCTTTTTAGATATTTTAATCTTTATTAACACGTGAAAATTTTATAACTTTAAATGATTAAATACGTAGAATTTCATTAAATTTTGGATAATAGTAAAGTTTCGTATTTAAATACATTTCATTATTATAACTTATAAGCTATACAGATAATTTGATTAGATTTTAGTTTTAATTTTTATAATTCTGTAAATTTTTATATGGGATTTTTTTTAAATTTGTCGCTTTAGGATAAGGAATAAAAGTAACTACAATACTTTAATAAAATCGGTCAAAAATTTTCTCTTTTTAATATAAAATTAAACAGTTTTTATTTATTAAACAGTAAAATAGAAATTAAATTTATGCAATTAAATTAAACAATAATTTGATTATTTATTAGGAAATCATAACATTAATATGCTATAAAATATGTCAAACTATTTCGGATCAAATTATAAAATTTTTTATACAGTACTTGTGTAATAAAATTTCATGCAATACTTGAATTTCCAAATAAAAAGTAAAATAGTTTCATGTTTCTTTTTGTTCCGTTTATATCATCTCGTAGCAGCCTTCAAATGATTGTACATTTATGCCATAGTACATGCCAAAGATTAATACGATCTTATTTAATGCATAAGTATTTATTAAAAGCTCTCTCTTCATTTTAATCGGGATAGAAGAAGAATCTACATATTTTGTTATTAGTATCAGAACATATGGCATCATATCAAATATCAAAGAACCAAAAATAAAACAATCTACTGCCTGTTGCGTGAAGCATATATTTACGGAAGTGAATATTAAAAATTACAAAAGAATTAAAGAATGATTCATAACTTAACTGATTATTTGCTATTATTAATTTATTAGAAATTCTTTTTTTTTTAATTGATAGTAATAAAGTATAAGGAAAAATGTAGAAGTATGTAAAATATAGTGAGGAGAAAAAAATCCTAAAATTAACATCATAAAATACGATTATTAAATAAGTTAAAAATTAAATTACTAAAAGCAAATAAATTTAATGGTGTTACAAAACTTGTTTCATTCTTATAAAAATGAAAAATCAGTAGAGACATCCTGTTTTTTTTTTTTAATTTAAATCCAACGAAGTCTTAAAAATTTGTATTAATTCATAAATCTTTATATGAAAAAGTCAGTAATTTATTATTATATTTATTTTAGTAATATGTTGTTATATTTATTGTAATATATGCATTGAAGTTATTGTACGGATTGAGTTTACATCCTGCCAAAGTGAGCTGAAATTTTACTATTTTACTAGTGTTCATAATTCTATTATCTGATAAATAAATTTGTCAAATATTTATACTGATTTAAATGTTGAATTAATGTTTTATAATATTGTTGTATTAGTAACATAATTAGTAAAAACAGATCAAGTAAAGAAGCAATTATAAAAGTAACTCGGCCAATAAATTCATTCATATAAGGAAAATTCAAAACTAAGTAAATTTTATCTTAGGAATCAATTAAATACAAAAATATATGCAAACTTTTGTTCAAAAGCAATTTTGAAAAACACTAAAAATAAGTTACTAAGATACTTTCCAAACAAGTTTGATATTTTGAAATGATTACATACATTTTAATTGTTTATTTTTTATCAAAGTCATTTTTAATAACATGATCCCAATTTTATAAAAATCTATTATATAATATTTCATATCAATCTATTGATTGATATAAAATATATAAGTTGTTGTATTTTTCAATCTCACTCTTCAGATGGAGTAACAATTGGATTCTTATTAAAAAAACTTATCAAAGGTTAAAGACTAATTTAAAAACCTATATAAGGTTTTTAACTTAGTCTTCAAGTCTCTACTTCATTTTTCCAATATCCTTAAAAGTTAGAATCCCCTCTAGTTTTTAAGGTTTATAAAAATTCAACAATCAAAATTTATCTTTCTATAAATTGTTCCATCATTAATAATAGTACACAATTCATTTACTAATTGGTACTTATGATAATCACTGCAATACTGTTACCAGAACATATTAACAATGGCTTTTATTATAAGCTTAATTTTAATTAAGCTTATATTGACAACTTATATATAAAAGAAATGTGGATAGAAAGTTATGATTTGGTATATTTTGTGTTATTCATATGTTGATATATCATAGGGAAAATTTTTTACTGAATTATTAAAATCTAATCATGAACAGTAAAGCATAGAATACCTGTGATAAAAAATCTATTATATAATATTTTATATCAATCTATTGACTGATGCAAAATATTACATAACAGATTTTTTTATGAGAGATATTCTATGATTGATTAAGATTATCCCCAAAAAATTGATTGCAGCTTATGAGTATTTGAGATTCTCATATGTGGCTCTGTAGCAGTGTTTTCAACTTTTTTTATCTCATAGCACACTTGAACCTATAGTTAAACTTTTGCAGCATATATAAATTATGATGATCAAAAAAAGCTTGCTTACACATTTATATTTTTTATTATATATATCTTATACACATAGTAAAATAAAATATTCATATAAGCAATTTAAAGAGGTTTAATTTTGATATATACAATTATTGTGCTTTGGACTTTTTCAAAAATAATTTAATTAATGATCTTTAAAAATTTTCGCAGCACACCAGTTGAAAATCTGCTCTGTAGGGGCATGAAGTTTGGTCACTCCCTAGCCTTACAATTTAAATAATTCACTTAAATTGTTCTTTAAACTTTAGTATTAAATTTTTATCTTTTAAAAATTATTCTAACAATCTAAATAGTTTCGGTAATACAAATAATTATTTTTAAAAACGAAGCAAAGAATTTCACAAATTAAAACACGCAATAATTTACTCTTAAGTTATGATTTATTATGACTTTTCATTTATAAATTATATTTAAGCATGATCAATTGTGCAATCTTTAAATCAAATGAAAAATACTTGATCATAATTCACGATATTAGAAAGTGAACTACTGTGTACTTAAAGCTCGATTTAGGAAGAATTTTTATATTGATTTTTATTTTAATATGGAGAACTGAATAAAAATCATATAAAACATTAAAATGTCAAAATTTTTGTCTAAACGTTGACGCAACATCAAGTTTCACGTTTCAGAATTATAAATGAAAAATTAGTGATTATTTAAATAAAATAACATTAAATTGCTATAAAGATGTTTTATTCAATAAAAAAACAAAACTACTTACTTGAATAATTTGTTTTTTACTATATTGAAACATATTTGCCTTACTTAACAAATTTCTCATACCAGTAACATATTTGTTGAGCAACATATAGGCTTATGATAATATTCCGAATACCTCTATCTCGGTTGCACAAATAATATCGAAATCTGATAACGATTCTAAATCTCTATTCTTGGTACATTCATTAGATGAAGAATAATTTCATTTTACATTAATTAAACCAAGTCTAATATGATCATCTCGCCTTCGAAAAAAGTTTTGAGGAGGCGCTACCAACATTTTATTTCTGTCATCTTGCTGTCATCTCATCTGAAGATTTATCTAAATAACAGTAATTTCACACGTATAATATGTAAACTCTTGATTAATTGCATATTTCATTCGAAATTTCAAATTAATATTTTTTTGATAGTTATTGATTATTAAGTGAAATTTTCAATAGCAAAATAGCTTTTAAAAAATTAATGCTTTTTAAATAATTCTTACATGAATAATGATCTTTTTCTAAACCATAGATATCTTGTGGATATATTCACACCTAAATCGACCAACAGAGGAAATTTATCCCAAATCATGATTACCACGTTGTAAAAGATTCGAAGACTGCCTTTACATGAAAAATCGCAAAATTGTTTAAGAAAAAATGGTGTGAACTTTGTCTAAAATTGTTAGTCGACTACTAGATGGCAGAAACTATTCCAGATTCTTAAAATTCTATTAAAGGCCGGCCACAAATATAAAATGGCTCATGAATAAATTTTTTAAACAGTGGGTTATAAATTCAGTTCCAATTCTGCAGAAGTGTTTCCGTGCAATCAATCAGTTTTCATAATAAGGATCTTATTTCCTTAAAAATTGTGACATCAAAATTCCTTTTATAAGTTTTGAAGGGATAGAAATCAAAGAAATTAACAGTTATCATCAGTTATAAAATGAATATGTTACATGCCGATACATGTTATAGAATTATTTATTTTTATAACAAATAATAACTATAGTAGACGATCAGTATAAAATTCACAATATAATTTGTATTCTTATAAATCTGAAAGATTGGCATTATTTATAAAGTAATGAATCTAATCCTACTGTATGTGGTTTAACGTCGCTTTTCACACAGTTATAAAATTATAGTTCGCCTACAGTTTTTTTATGAGGTCAGCTCTCAGGTGGATGATAGGATTTAATTAGCCAGGCCCGGACTCTTCTCAAAAAACTGAGGTGTGGGATCCAGAAACTGAACCCAGATCCAAATGAGTAGAACAGCACGCTTCTACCGCGGCCATACTACGAATCTAATCAGCAAGCCATGACGAACTGTTTATATTTGTGATAAGATCGAAGAATAAGTGAAAAATGATGATCAAAAGCTGAGTCAAGATCTCGAAAAATGAAAAAATATATATATAGAAAAAAGATTTTGAAATTGATCCTGAATGTCACTATACTGACAATAATAAATTCATTTAAAAAGTATGAATTTTTAAATGGAAAGAATGACACAGTTGTATTTGTTAAAAAATTACCAATTTTTTTTTGTTTAAAGTGTTTTTTGATATCCCAACATTGTCGGACTGATAATCACGATTGAGTGCTCTTTATCAATTGGGCAGGGTTCATTTCCTGATGTCATACCTCCAAATTTTTGCTGGAAGAGTCGAGCTCACTGAACTCCGAATTCTACGGTTTGGTTGGTCTGTCCGCCGGATGGTCTCGCTAGAAGCGTGACGTATTTCGAACTTAGTGGTCCAGCTTAAATTCTCGGGTCCCATACTTGTTTATTAGGAGTCCGACCCCAACTCGTTGAACCCCAACCTCTACCTGATAACTGACTCCACCAAGGCGGGCCATGGTAGGCACTATAAAGCTCTACTGCTTAGTATTCATGGTGTGGAAAGCAGCGTAAAATCATTGAAAAATGTTGACCCTACTAGAAATGTAGGCAATGGAATGCTTTCGTGACGATGGCGAAGATCATAAATTAAAATTAATGCCGGCATTAAAAAAATAGCAACCGATCTTATTTATTTTTCTCAAAAAGAAAATTATCTGTAATTAATCATAAAATAATGCTTAAAATAGGCGGGATGCTATTATAATTCTATTCTATTATACATATTAATTATTTAACATGTTTGCCCGAGAGTTATGAAAGGAGTCATGATTTCCATTGGAATCAATTTTTTTTTCAAATAATTATGATTTTCATTGAATAGCACTCATGATCTTTATAATTATTTATTTTTGATTTCATTTCACTTACACTGGAAAACTTCTAGCAAGCTGGCAAGAATTTAACTGTAATTTTTCGTTTTATATCTCCATAACAAGGGTTCGGCTGACATGATGAAATTTAATAACCGGTTTCGGGCAAATTGTTTGAATGCGATGCCACCACTTCCTTAGTATCCGCTGGGTAGAAAGCGGCGTTAAGCTACACAGAAATAAAATCTGATCTGTTTCCAGGGATGAACAGACTTTGGCAATATCTATTTTTGTCTCGCATTTAGTAATCCACAGATTGGGGAATTGCATCATCTGTTGATAATAAATAAATAGCTGTATTGAAATTTTTATTCACATTATAGATTAGCAATTTTGAAATTTAATTAATTAAATTTCATTGAATACACCATTATATATGCTTCAAAATAAATATAGAAGTAATATCCTTTATTGGAAGATAGTCTGTGAAAAGACTTGTACGAGTAATTAATTCCCAAAACAAACCTATTTTTCGAAGAAAAGTGAGTCTTATAATCTCATCATGCTATCTGTGATTCTGTCTGATATCTATGTTTCTCACTAATAACTTTTCAAATAATTAAGGATTTTAATGAAATTCAGTAGTATATTTGAACATTAAAAATAAATTTCATATTAAATTTTAATAACTTTTCAAATAATTAAGGATTTTAATGAAATTCAGTAGTATATTTGAACATTAAAGATAAATTTCATATTGCATAATTTAATAGTACAGTATAGCCTCAACCATTTGAAAATAGCAAAAATGTTCAATCTTCTGAGATATTCTAAATATACAATATTTTAAACTATTTATTGATTTTTATGAAATTTAGCAAGGTGAATTAAATCGCTGAAGATTATCTGAATGACACATCAATTAATTTAATCCTTTTTTAAAATTGTAAATATTTAAAAATAGCGGACCTTGAAACTTCAAAAATTATTAAGAAGGAATGTTTAAACTATTTGAATGATTTTTATAAAATTTAAGACCTTAAAGTCAAATTTAGCATAAGATTAATTAACTCTATAAATTTATCCATTTAAAAATAGCGAACATTCAATCTTCTGGTTGTTTTCCTGTGATACTATAAAAATATTTAATAACGCTTTGCTTTTTTTACTATTTTAACAGCAACAATTAATATATAGTAAAAGATAATTAGTAATGCATAATAATATTTTGGAATGATTTGAAAATAAATTTTTATGATATTTAACATATAAATGGAAAATATGTGATTAGTTCTTTCCAGAACTACTTATATACTTTAATGTTTGTTCACGTTTAAAACATGTCACAATAATATTCAATCAGATCAGGGAATATATATTCAAATAAGAAAAAAAATTTTTAGTTTTTATTTATGAATTATATAATATGAATTTTTTTACTGATTTTAAATCAAACGCATCATTCTCTTCTCTGGTTTGAGAAACATAATTTGTTGTAGTTTTTGATGTAAATAAGGAATTAAGTAGAATAAGTGCGCCAAATTACTGTACAGTATTTTAAAATTTAGAATAATTTGTCATTTCATATAAACAAATTAAGTTTATTTCTTTAATTCTTAAAATCTTACATAAAACTAGTTCGTCATCTAATATACTTATTATACTATTTTTAAGTTTATAAATGAAGAAAATCGAGAAAACTTTTAGCTATATAAACTACAGTATATTGTTGATTTTCCTTGCATTAATTCGAATATATCGATAGCTGAAAGCATTTTGAATTTAAAAAAATGTAGGGCATTTCTGGCACTACCTTGGGCACTACTAATAAAACACATCACGATAATCTGAACAGATTTCAATTCAGAAAATTTTCGGCAAAGATCAAAGCGGAAAAGGACTTGAATTCCCGCCAGTGACGCAATTCTTGTAAAGATCGGTGATTGGTCAAAGAGATGGTTCGTGGCGTTAGCGTGCAATGTTCGTGACTCGTGATGAAAGCTCCATGCAATATAACATTTGAGTAAGTTTCTTATTAAATACCCTTATGTTTTTTTAGGTTAATTTGATTTCTATGGTCATATTGTTTCGTTCGAGAGGGGAAAAACTAGCGTAATTGTTTCCCCTGACCTTTTCGTGACGATGGCGAAGATCACAAAATGGCGGACATAACGTGAAAGAAGTTCACGAACAGACATCCTCGCGATTGCTCTAATCACGCAACCGACTTGGGACGTTTCGTCAGTCGACATGTTTGAAAAATATGTAATCTAGCGTTTATTACTGATTAATTTTAAATTTGTTGGATTCTGATTCTAAATAATTGCATTTTTATTCAATATGGAATAGTATTGTGTAATCAAATAAAGTACTGTACTGTATTTTCCCGAATGAAGTTATTCCAGATTTCTTGATAGATATTCGATTTGACAATTTAATATCTATCACTTATACTTTATCATAGATTTCATTTAAGATAAATGATTGTTTTTTCAAATAAATAGGTGTAAACCAAACACGTTTAAAAAGTAAAAGTTGAATTCGAGCTGATACAATAAAAAAAGCTAATAAATTAATTATTAGCTACTTAATGGAAGTTTTTAAATCAATAATGTACTTTTTTGCACTTGGACCATTGCTATGCTTGCATATTTAATATCAACTTTTCTGCATTGTATATTTCGTTTTTCATAACTTTTTGCTTAGTCCCCTTATATTGTTATGTATTTAATGCACAGTATTTCATGAAATAAAATGTACCAAAATATTTAGAATTTGACTTTCACTTTGATGTTTTTTCAATTGATTTATTCATGTTAAATTTTTATGCTTATTTTTCTTATAATTGAATTACTGTAGTTGAACATTTTTAATTAATATAGCTTTTTTATATTTCTAATGTGATTTCTTTTTTAATATTTTTTCAATCTTTGAATATATTTTTTTTTCTGGATTTCTGAATTTATGTTGAATTTGCATTATTTATTTTTCAATGATTCATAATGATAAATTTCATTATGATATAATCAAAAATTGTGGTTATAATTCTGTAAATTTTAATGGAATTCATATATGTTACATTGTTTTCTTCTGTTTAATCAATTCATTAAAGACTTTCTGACTTTCTTTTCATATTTTTCCTGAAAATTAATATTAAAGTTTTACTGAATAAATATAAATTAATTTACGATAAAAAACTAAAATGATGATATATTTTCGTCTTCATAAGAGAGTGGGTAGCATTCAAAGATTACATATACTATTGATCAAACAGCACACATTCCTATCCTTAAACAATATCAGTTTTCTCCATAACATCATTTTCATTTATGCATGCAGAGCAGGATTTGCATTTTTGGGGGCCGTAGGACAAACAAGGCTGTGGGGCCCCTAAAAATTCAAATCAGCTACATCTAATTTTTTCCTTTTTTACTTTTTATCTAGCACTTTAATAAAAACCCATTTTTTCTTATTAAAAGTTTATAAAAGTTGAAAACTGATTGATAGTTTTGGGGCCCTAGGATGCGGCCTAGTTCAGTCAGCCTATTGGTAAATCCAGCCCTGCATATGTTATTATATATATACTCAAATCTATACATTTTCAGATATTTATCCATTTGGACTCCATTTTCTCCTCAATTTCCTTCATCTACTTTTAAAATCCTGTATCCATCATTCAATTGCTTCATCAAATATTCTCTGCTCATTTGCTCTGCATTAGGGTTGCAGAGTCAGATGGCAAATGATCTGACTCTGACTCCGACTCCCTAAAATTTGTAAAGTCCAGCTCTGACTCTGACTCCTGACTCCAGGCAGTTTAAAATTTCGACTTCGACTCCACCCAAAAACCTTCGACTCTGCAACCCTGCTCTGCATAACCAATTACATCAGAATTGACTTATACATTGGATTTTCTTTTTATTCTCCACTATCTCAGTTGTTTTCACTCCATATTCCTCTAATACTTTGTCATATGTCAATTATAGCACATTGTTTCAACTACATTCCTCAACTATCTCACCCCCACAAATTCTCATAGCATACCTTCAAGTGTATTCAAAACTTCCAATTCAGCATTTGCCCTTCTGATAATTTTGCCATCAATGCAATCCTCTCTTTTAAACATACTTCCCAAGTACACAAACTCATTCACCTTCATTCCATTCAGTTTAATTTCATATCATGTATGCTCTTCAGTCTTTCAAATACAAACACATTTATCTTTCATACATTTATTCTTTTCTCACAAGCCTCATTAAATGAGGTTTATGAAAAGAAGAAACATTTTGTTATATTTAACTGTGCAACAAGTCATCTCAGATGTTGTTCACTGTAAGAGTAACACAGAGTCATTGGCCTACAGTGCACATCACATTCTCTTGTTACTCATCTTCATATCTAACTATAACAGCATTTTCCTCATACATGCATCCATATATGCATTTGTGATGAAAAAATACACAGAGATATCACATATTCTTGTTTTTACCTGCTCCTTGATTGCAAATCACTCTGACATGCTTTCATTCACTCTCACTCTTATACAACTGTTGCATTTATTGCCATCACAGTCTTAGCAGCTATTCATTCACACCATACTTTCTTAGTACTTTTTATAGCTTGCATTTATTAATCCAATCATACATATCTTTTCAAGATTCATGTATACACAAATGCATTATCCTCTCCTTTGTATAAAAATTTTTTTCTCCACATTTATATACAATTGAGAAAATTTGTCCATACATCTTCCACTTCTAAAGCTATACTCATTTTCTGTCCTGCTCATTAGATATTCATTTCATTCTCAATTACATTTTTTTTTACCAACTATCTTCCAACCACATACTGTCTCCTTATAATTCTTGCACTTGCATTTTTCAGTTTTCCATTGTAGATGAGGACAATCATTCTGTTAATGTTCCATACTATTTATCATTTGATTACTTACACATTGATTTTATCACAATTCAAAATACCAATATTGGTACTGTGATAAAATCAATGTGCAAAAGAGTAAAAAATATGCAATAAGCAATGTGCATGGCTAGTGAAAGATTGCAAAAAAAGGATGGCAAGAGAAAGAGAAAATGCAAAATTTGAAGAGAATAAAGGAATGTTTTGGAAATATATAAATTTGAAGAAGGAACAAGATAGGATTGTGTGTGGTGTGATGGTGGTGCAAAAGGTAATGATAGGATTATATGAGATGAATCTAGAATGGTTAACAGAAGGCAGAAATACTTCATGTGCTTTTTAATTAATTAGAGATAGGGATGAAGATGAAAGGGATGAGAACAGAATTAATGCAGAAGAGATTGTGATAATTCTTATAATTCTTGCATTTGCATTTCTCGGTCTTCCTTTGTAGATGAGGACAATCATTTGACAAGTCATCATCAGTTCAGAATACCAATATAGGTACTTTGATAAAAATAAAGTGATAAAATTGTGGACAGTTGGGTATGGGCTACCAAATGATGAATAGTATGGAACATTAAGGCAATAATTGTCCTCATTTATAAAGGAAGACTGAGAAATGCAAATGCAAGAATTATCACAATCTTTTTGGTATTAATTCTGTTCATCTGTTTCATCTTCGTCCCTCTCTCTAACTACCATATTACTTCGAATTTAAGCCGCACTTTTTATTCAAATTTTTAAGATGTAAAATTTAGGTGCGGCTTAAATTCAAAGCGAATATTTTAACATCTTATTTCTCCCATCTTCCACTCCCCAATGTTCAGGTTTTTGCTTTACGCTCTTCTCATGACATAGTATTATGAACATTGATAACAGTTTATTCGGTAATTAAAAAGCATATAGAAGCGCTCCTGCCTTCTGTTAATCATTCTAGACTCATATAATCCTATCTTATACTTTCACACTACACACTATCCCATCTTCAAATTTATATACTTCCAAAATATTCCTTTGTTCTCTTCAAATTTTGCATTTTCTCTTTCTCTTGACATCCTTTTTTGCAATTTTTCACTAGCCATGCACATTGCTTATTGCATCTTTTTATGTTTTTGTGCTCACACTTCCATTTAAATTCCCAGACAATGCTCTCTTATCTGTTACAATCGTCATTCCACCATACTTCTCCCTTCTTACCAACTCTTACTTCACCACCTCTCTCTTTTATACTGCTCACCATATACTCCTTAAAGTGTATCCACACATCCTCACATTATATAGATTTCCTTTACTGGACCAATTCTTTAATGCACTTTCCTTTAATCATTCTCTTCTTCATCCACCCCTATCTTCTATTTTCATTCATCCTCCTTTCATTCTTTATCCATTCAAAACATTCAACATGTAAATCACCAGATAGTGATCTAAGTTAATCTCTGTAATCACTCAACTATTTTTTCACAATTTCTCATCACAAAATAGTTGAAGAGCATATGGTTTTTCATTTGCTGTAGTGAATAGAAAAAAGAAAAATGATGTTTTTGGCTGATTTTTAATGTTTTCAAAATCTAGTTATTTTTAGCCTACTTTCTAAGAAAAGAAGGTATATGAGATCACCATCTTGTCCTTGTGATCTCACTAATACTTTTGAATAATTTTTGAATTGATTAGTAAATTTTTATGAAATTTGGTGGAGGTGATCTCTTATTGAAGGTTACCTCAATGTGGCATCAATTAACCATTTACTTGCAATCATTTAAAAATGGTAAATATTCAAATTTCTAAGCTAATCTCTTAATATCTCCTAAGCTAGCAGTTGGAAAGCTTTTTTCACTCACAGGCTAGAAGCAAAGTTTTGTGAAGAAATGGTGGGACATATTTATCTACTGAATTATTGTTATATAAACTCATAAATGAAGATGATAATAATAAAACATGGAACTATGTATTAAATTAATTTATTTAAGTTGACATTTATATTGTAATGGACATAAGAATTAGAGTGATATTTGATGCTGTTTGGCATTTGAAATTTTTCAATATCACATGATAGACTGGATGAAGTCAGAAGCAGAACATTTTCCAAATGGTTATCAATAATTCATGTTCTTAAATTGCTTTTATATATATATAAGTGCTGCCAAACAATGATGCTATTCTTTTTGCATGATCTTTCAAATTGGAATAAAGCTGGTTCAAGAAGTTATTTCTTTTAGAACTTTAGTAGAGATACACCTCTGCATGAAATCTGAATTTTAATAGATCATTGCATTATTGCTCAATTAAGTTCAATTTGAAAATTTTGGTTTCCACTTCCATATCAAATGGAGACTAATCTGAAATTGCCTATGCAAGTGAATATCAGCAAACTGGGAGGAAAAAATCAATTTTTCCTTTCATTGCACATAGTTTGATTATTCCAGCTGTCTTTCCAACAATCATTTTGTTTTGAATGCAATACCAGCTCTAGAGTTTTTAGCGCCCCAAGCAAAAATTTTTGTTGTGCCCCTCGAGTCATCAGTTATGATAGTGAACATCAAAACTGATGACTTGAGGGGGTGCAACAATGCCCAGTCCACTCATTATATAAATTATTTGTAAAAAATAATTCTCTCTTACTACAATAATAACAACAAAACACAAAATGTGCCACCGCCGAGTGGCACTCTACTCGATCAGAATTCCATTTCAGGAAGCTTATATTTTAATACAGAGACTTACTTATCAGATGGGGCCGAAACTAGTGCTCTCAGGCAGGCTATCTACATAGCCACGGGCCCTCTTGGCAAACCTGGGCAAACAGACTTGGCTCAAGTCAGATAATACTCATATTAACAACAATCAGGGGATAAACCATTTTCAAAACAACCGAACAACCTAGCCAAACTTCCCCTGGCAGACAGTCTAAATTACATTTTTATCAACTTGCCAAACTTCCTGGCGGACAAAATCCTATATTAAATTTTTCTGATTATTTTTGAATTAAAGCTATGGTACCACCATCTGTTGAGTTAATAATTAATTAATTAAATTTAGAATTTAGTTCTAAGATGGTGCCATCTAGTAATTAATGATTATAGTATAATTTTTAAATTAACTGACTTGAGCCAAGTCTGTTTGCCCAGGTTTGCCAAGAGGGCCTGTGGCTACGTAGATAGCCCGCCTAAGAGTGCTAGTTTTGGCCCCATCCGATAAGTAAGTCTCCGTATTAAATATAAGCTTCCCAAAATGGAATTTTGCCATAGGTCACCGTGGTCTAATCAGTTATGGCATTGGGGTGCTACCCAAGGATCCCGGTTCGAGTCCAGTGCAATGTGTTGGGGTGCTATCCCAAAGATCCCAGTTTGAGTCTGGTGCGGAGGAATAGAATTTTATTTTGGGGAAAATTAATTTAAAAATTATAGTATAATCATTAATTACTAGATGGCGCCACCTTAGATCTAAATTCTAAATTTATTATATTAATAATAACTCAACAGATGGTAGCACCATAGCTTTGATTCAAATAATCATTGAACTCAACAGATGGTGGCACCATAGCTTTAATTCAAAAATAATTGTTATAAAAATGTAATTTAGACTTTGTCTGCCAGGGGAAGTTTGGCTAGGTTGTTCGGTTGTTTTGAAAATGGTTTATCCCGATTGTTGTTAATATCAGTACCAAACTTTATTCTTCTAAGTTCAGTCTCAGTCTTTCTTGTTTGCTACTGAGTTTCAGATGATTTGTCTCATTGTGCTGCTTGATGCTGAACTCTTTACTGTATTTATAGCAAAACTTCTATGGCAAATTAGGTATATCGATTTGCCAAATATATTTTTTACCCATATGTCTTGGAAGCTTGGAAGTCAACATCAACCTTCCTGCATTTTGTTGACATTAGGTTTTGTTGAAAAAAGAAATTCAGAAATCTCTATAGCTATACAGATAGTACTCTACTTACAACTGAGTTTGCTTTGAATCCCTCCTTTATAAATCGGATTTGGTTGGAAGTTAGAAATATCCAAAATTTATGGATATGGATTTTTCACAACTAAATTTTACTAGAATAATATACACCATATTAATAAACATAAAGAACACAAAACTACAAGAATCAGATACAAAAGAGGATGCTTTTCATATATCAGACCATTGGATGTGTGACTCAAACTCATTGAATTGCATTGACTAATCATAGAATTTACTGATTATATCACTATTTTAAGTACGAGTTGTTGTAAGTTGAGGACTACCTGCTATTATAATCAGTCAAAATTTGAAAAATAATTTATTAATCTTAAATGTTATGATTTAACAATGTACATTAACAGCATAATTCATTTTAAAATATTTTCAAAGCTTGCATATAAAATATCAAATTATGAGTTTCCTTCTTACGTTTCTTTTTTTACTGCTCTATACGGGATTTAATTACCTTTAATTACTAGCACTTCTGAGCAGACCAATTTCCTTAATCAGCTCCTAATACATTAGGAGCTGAAGATGGCAAATAAGCCAAAAGCACTTCTCCGTTTTTAGAAAAGTAAAAGAATTTTATGGTATAATTAAGGAAATTGGTCTGCTCAGAAGTGCTAGTAATTAAAGGTAATTATGAGTTTCCAAAAATCATATAAAATTAGTAAAATTTTTGATTGATAAAATTTTTTATATATTTAAATTATGATAAACAGTGCTCAAAATAATATCAAAAATCCAGTTGCCAAAAAAATTCTGATCGCCAATCCCTCTCCTTCCCCCTCCCCCAAAAAAACACTTGCATAGATTACCAGCAAATACGTTTTTCACAACACGATTGGGGAAGTATCAAGTGGTATGCAAGTTGTGCTTTTCACAACGATCTCCTCACATATACAATCAAACATTATTTTCTAGGCAGCAAAATAAATACTTGTCATTTCAATAAACAGCTACTAGACCATTCGCTAAAATATTTCAGAAGTTCCCAAAATTCTCCACAACTACACATATTCAGCACAAAACAACGCAAACGGCAAACAATCTTTTTTCTTCTTCCTTTATATTTCCGAAAATTCTTGAAATCAACTGAAGCACAAACGTAGCAGATTAAAAACTAATTTATTAAGAAAATGTTTTCGGCTATTCGATAACTTTCTGAAAATTACCTGCGTTAACAAGTGACAATCAAAATGCACCTTGAAAATCTCGCTGGGGTATGACATTATTAAAAATCCCAGTGGAATTTCGATTCCCCTTTTATCTTATCCCCTAATTAAAGGTTCCTGAGTACATTGGTGAAGGTCCCATGAGGAGCAAAAGCCCCGTTCTCAAGTTATGGGGTTCCAAAGTAGGTGCTCGAAATCACATTTCCTTACGATTTTCTGCAAAACTTTTTTAGATAATCGGATATTTTAAACATTATGATTTTCTGCAAAACTTTTATAGATAATCGGATATTTAAAACGAGTTAGACGTATCTTATCATTCTGAATCGAATGCACAAATTTAAATAAGCTACGACTTACCTTTACGAAGTTACGTAATTTTTTCGCTTACGACGATATATCCTTTCTGAAGCTTGGTAGAATTTTCAAACATTTAATTTTTTTATTGTTTTGTATGCAAGTGACAATCAAAATGCACCTTGAAAATCTCGCTGGGGTATGATATTATTAAAAATCCCAGTGGAATTTCGATTCCCCTTTTATCTTACCCCCTAATTAAAGGTTCCTGAGTACATTGGTGAAGGTCCCATGAGGAGCAAAAGCCCCGTTCTCAAGTTATGGGGTTCCAAAATTGGAGCTCGAA